>ML390994.1:30348-115937 GCA_005239525.1 Nicotiana knightiana
TGTTGTTCAAACAACTACCTAAATATGCACTCTCTCTCAAGTAGATACATAATAAATAGGAACATCTAATTGAGGGCCCTTTCAATCAACTACAACAAGAACGTAGTTGAACAAATAGAGATAAATCAACCAAACAAAACTATATTAATAACACAAGAAGTTTATCCCCATCGGGTTCTACCAAAACCCTATATTGAAGAAATTAGCTAGACATGTTTATAAGAATCAAACCCAAAATAAATTGCATAATTGAACTACAAAGTAATGAATAGAAGATGTAAAAATCAATGTTTTGTCACTTCAATGGTTTCCTCTCTTTGAATCCTTCGAATCCTTTGAATTCTCCCTCAAGTTGTGTTTTCGAAGTCTATATATATGTTTAGGACGAACCCTAAACGTCTAGGAGACTTCTATTCCAACCGGAAAACACTTAAACTCGTCAAAACTCGGAATTGACCGAACTTGGGACCCCGGGCGTTTGGGCTCAAACGCCCCCTTAAGGCCAGGGCAGGCCTGGCGTTTGGGTTCTAACGCCCCCCCTAACGCCATGGGCTGCTTGGCTTTAGGGACCAAACACCCGGCTATCGCCCGGGTGTTTCCTCTTCGACCCTTAAGCGTATTTTCTACGTATTTGCATCCTTTTAGCTCTGTTTCCATCTCCACTTCACCTACAGATGAAATAAACTCCATTAAGCACATAAAGAGTGTGTTTTTATCATTAACGCACATAAAATGTAAGGCATATAACATATTAAACCATGAATTCTAGCCTCGCATCAGTCACTCACTCTGACCCAGTACATAGCCAATCATGTCGAACGACTGGTGCTCCAAAAGAACATAAATACTCCAAAAGAACAACCGAGCAAATTCTTTCCCTTTACAAACACATTACTCAAGAACTCACAATGACTGTTCCTCCTTAATTACCATGACCTCATAGCGTTATTCAGTTGGATTTCTTATAAGCTCATGTTACACTAACCATAACATATCCCAAATTATCATCCCAAATATATACTTAACCAGTGACAATCGTGCCATCCGCCTCAAGCAATCCAAACTCACCTCTTAGTACATAAATCTCATTGGATATAAGATAAAATTCTTTATAGTAACCTCATAAGAAATTGTACAACCTCTAAACTTCCCACAGAATATAGCCCACTTGTGTAGCCTCAAATAATTCTATGACCTTGCGATAAACACACCCCTATGTAATCCTTTGATCCTTTCAAGTCTACACTCATACACATACCATAGGAATCTGTTCCATTTCATCAGTGAACAACAGAAAGATCTATCAACACATCTAAACCTTAAGATTGTGTAATACACCAAAATAATAATCAAGAATTCACATTCCCTTTTAGGGCTCAAGAAAACCCTTCTTGTCAAATTAAAACCATCCAAAATGTAAGTAATCATCGTCAAAATGAAATTCACCAACCTAGTCAGTTATCCACAATGTCCCAAATCGTACCAACCTTACTCAAAGCCTGTGGCTACCCTACCATAAAGTCCATAACAATGTACCTCCACTTTCACGCAAGTATAATAACCTTTCGATGTAAGCCACTCGGTCCTTAATGCTCATTCTCGACATTCAAATGATGTGAGACATGCCTAATAATATCCTTCTTCATCCTCAGCTACCTAAAATGCTGCCTCGAATCACGATACGTCTTTGTAAAATCTGCAGGAACAATATACCACAAACTAGAACCTCGTGAAGGATCATCTTTGTCAATCCATCAACATGGAAACACAAATCCAACCCTGAAGTGGAAACACACCAACACACTAAGTTCCACCTCCTTAGACCCACCCCGCACACTGTGTCCCAAAGGGAAAGAAAATGTAAATCATCACAAGAACGAGCTCTAGTATGCTCCAACAAAGACAACCTCGCAATGGCAGAAGTAAGAACTCCATTATGATCGGATATACCCAATTTCTATAAACCAAGGCCAAAACTTTCAAAGCCCAAATGCCTCTCCTCTGCTGGAATAAATGCCAAATTCCAAATTATAGACGAGATAGTTATCCTCATAGGCTTCAACTGCAGTAATATATAAGAAATCACCATACCACTCTTGCACTAAGACCGCGCTTAAACTACCACATGTAGCATCACAATATGTTGTGCAAGTCCCCAAACTCGTGGGCAACATCAACAGTGGGGAGGCTATGGATGGAAACCCCTCCACAAAGCGACAATAGTAGTCAGCCCTCAACACCAGGAAAAGACATCCCACATCATATGCACAACATCACCACAAATCATCGGTCTTAATTAATATCGAGTGCTCAACATCATGTGTGAAAAAGTATAAGGGAACTGAGATATAAGCTTCAAGACGAGATAAATTCGCACGATAATGAATCAAGAAGGGGAAATATCCTAAGATCCTATAGTCTCACAGAGATAAGTACAGGTGTATCTATACCGATGGACAAGACTCTACTATACATGCTCGTAACTTGTGAGACCCTTAGAACCTAGAGCTCTGATACCCCCAAAGGTCGTGATGGTGCATACCATTCTCGCTAGGCAAGCCAACACAATAACAATCATAATTCTAAAGCAAATTCACCAAATCTTAACAAAATTTTCAATATGATAAGAAACATGAATAATCTCAAACTGATAACATAGATAAATTATCTGAGGCATGGTCTAATACGACCAAAACTATCTAAACAACCTCAAAATTTGATGTCACTACATCACGAGCATCTAAAAAGAGTAACTAATATCAACTCAAGAAACAAATGTCCAGAAAAGAATACAAAGACAGAATACGTAAGTAGGGAATGGTTACTACATCTGATGCGAATTAGATCAAGTACACCAGCTCATCACGAAGTCTGTAATATAGTGCTCCTACTCAACTTAATGGTACCGCAAATACCAATCTCAAAACTTGTACAAAAACGTACAGAAGTGTAGTATGAATATACCGCGGTCGGTACCTAGTAAGTACCAAATCTAATTATAATACTTACAACATAGATAAAGATAACAAAGATTGGGATCGAAACAGTAAATAATCTCATGAATAACAAGTATAAACTATATTAACAGTCGAGAGATGTAAAGGATACTTTTTATAATCATAACGCTAGCTCAGATATGATATTTAATGATGGCATGCTATAATTAACGGATTCAAGGCTCCCAACTAGCATATATAGGTGACATGAAGCAGCTACTGATAGCAGGCTATAATTATGTAGTTTAGCCACTATTTTCACTCTAACGTGGCTGCATTTTATTGATGTTTGATGTTAAATGATAAGAAATTTCTCTAATTGAGAACTTTATGCTTTGTAGGAGCAATTTCGGGCTATGAAGACGTCAAAGAGCATTTTGGATCCAATATGGAGCATTGAAGGCCAATTAAAAGCTTATGGAATACATTGGGAACCCATTTGATGATCGAAGGAGGTTAGCTCGCCTAAAAAGAAGAACAAAGAAGACTGCAAAAAATGTTTCAAGTGCACGATCGATGCACCGTCGCACACTGGGTCGCGCATGTCAGGCAGAATACTGGCCCAAGTGTGCGGTTGATGCACGGTTGATGCGTGGTCGCTCACGTGCTTCCGAGAGAAATATTCCAAAGCTAATTTTGTAATTCCATAGGCGACTAACCTTGACCTATATGAAGCCCAGCTCACCCAAAATCTCTATTTTTATAATAATAAGGAGGCAAGAACACACAAGGATCAAGACGGAAAATTCTTTTACAAGTTTTTCACCTTCTTCTTCTTATTTCCATTGTTGGTTATGACTTTTTATATTGTAATCTCGCATAGTAGTATGAGTAGCTAAACCCGTCATCTAGGGTTGATGGAACCAATTATTGGATGAAGTCTTGACTATGTTTTGATATAATTGAGCCGTTATTACTCTATAATTGTTCAACTATGTGTTTCTTGTGATTGATTGAAGGGCCCTTAATTAATCATGTCTAGTTATCTAGTCTTTCTTGAGAAAGAATACTTGATTAGATTGTTGTTGAATAACGCCAGTTTCGAGTAAGTTAAGAGATTAATTAGTTGAATTTAAAAGCGAGATTAGAGATAACGAAGCTTTAGTGTGATACTTATGAGTTGTACAAATTGTCAACTAGAGTAGTTCGAGAGAATACTTCTAGTAAATTATCATAATTGATCGAGAGATAAGTACGGTAAACAAGAACTCATCATCTTTAGAGAGTGTTACGGCAATATTATAGCTAACGTGTCATTAATTAATCCGACAATTGGGGAAATCAATAACCCTATATCCTTTTAACCTTGAATTAAACTTCATTCTTGCTCATTGATAGTTTTTATTGTCATTTTTCCTTAGTTAAATAATTTTTGTTAATTCTCAAATAAAATATTAAACTCTGAAAATTGTCTGAGCTTATCATTAACAATACTAAAAGTTGTAGCAAATAGGTTAGTTCCCTGTGGGATTCGACTCCGGACTGTTGAACCGGATTATTTTTGCAGCTATCGCTTAGTCCTTTTTATAAGCATAGTTGGGCGTGATCAACTTTTGGTTTCGTTATTGGGGAACTAATGGTGTTATTTATTACAACACCGAAGAATTGCTAGGATTTTTTGTTTGATCAATTTTCTATGGTGTTAAAAAATATTTCCATTGAAATTCTCACGTTTGATCTCTTATGTGACTCAGGTGCATGCCTAGAAGCTCCTTGAGATCTGGTGAAATTTTTGAAGGACTCTCAGTTCCCGAGAAAGTATTCAGGACATTGAATCGTACTAATAAGAAGGGAAAACAACTAAAACGAAATGAATAACTCAAAATTTAAATGGACGAAGTCGAGAACGTCAAAGGGAACAACAAGAAGGATTGAGTTGACCTAAACATCGGAGTGGTAGCACCTCTTGTGACGGAAGCTGCTCTATATGATTGGGCACAACCAACTGCTGATAATCTGGCCACCGCAATTGCAGTCCCTCCGGGACAAGTGGAGCCATTTCAGATTACCAACAACATGCTGCACTTGGTGCAGAATAACGGGTTGTTCTCCGGTCGTTCATAGAAGACCCACAACATCTGAAGAATTTTCTATCAATTTGTGCCACTCGAAGATAACCGAATGTGACTCCTAAAGTAATCAGATTATTACTGTTCCCATTCTCAGTGACTGGGGAGGCTCAAACTTGGCTGAGTTCGCTCCCAGTAAACTCCATTGCTACTTGGGAGGAACTAGTCAAGAAGCTCTTAAACAAGTTCAATCCATCCAACAAAACTGCGAGGCAAATTGATGAGATATTGCAATGCAGGTAGAAATCGACTGAAACTTTGCAGGAAACCTGGGAGAGGTTTAAGGGTATGCTAGTGAAGTATCCACACCATGGCATCCCGGATCAGATATTAGGACAGAGATTCTAGATAGGTTTGGCTGACGTTCTGAAGGCCAATGTAGATGCTTCAGCCAAGTTGCATGCTTAAGCAAAACATTCATAGAGTGTAAGATTCTTCTCGACGAGATGGCTTAAAATTCAGGCTGGATGACAAGAGATACGACACTCACTCCAATAGTGCATTCTGTTGCTCTTGACCCAAACAATACAAATGCAAAAAACATAGTCACTCTCATGACCCAGATGAGCTTGTTTACAAAGAAAATTGATGAGATGGGTATGAAATAGATACACATTATTGATAGGACAAATGGAGGCATATGCAATCCCTGCATAAATCAGTCATATGCTTGTCTGTGGGGTGGAGAGAATAATAACCAAGGCTTCAGAGAAGACATCAATTACATCAATAATATTGGGGGTCAAAGGCAATGTGGACAGCAATGGGGACCTCAAAATCAGTAGTACATACCAACCCAGAAGTAATACAATACCATTCCAGGGAGAGCACGTCCACAAGGCCAAGTCGTGCCTTATCAAAGGAAGCAGGGTTGCAATCAGCAGCAACAACAATAGTTGTCTTACCAACCACCTCATCAACAGCAAGTGACCAGACAGGACGATAGTAATATGATAGAAATCAAGGGCATGTTGCAACAAATCATTGGGAAAAATGGAAGGATGCAAGAAAATTTAGCCACTCATGATTCGGCTATTAAAGGCATTGAAACTCAATTAGCACAGTTATTTATGGCCTTGAACAATCGCCCACAAGGAATGTTGCCTGCAGACATATACATCAATCCAAAGGAGCAGGACCCAAATCAGTTAACGGGAGTGAGTCTCAGGAATTGAAGAGATTTAGACAGAGAGCAAGAAGTTTCTCAATCTAGTAGAGACGCAGTGCCAATTACTCCAGTGACATTAGAGACCGACGATTTAGCGGAGCTCAAAGAGATTGTAATTGAATAGGCATAAGTAGACAAAGGCAAGGAGAAGGAACAACTACCAGAACAAGTGGTGGAAAAGGATCCTAATAAAGAAAAGACACCAAGCAGTGGCCAGAAGCCAATTCCTGCACCATTCCCTCAAAGGTTGGCAAAGCAAAAGAAAGATGATCAATACAGGAAATTCATGGAAATGCTCAGACAAATTCAATTGAATATTCCGCTCACGGATGCTTTGAGGGAAATGCCAGGCTATGCAAAAATGATGAAGGATCTGATATGTCTCGAAAATTTGACTTCCAGGACTTGTCTACTGTAAATCTAACTCTAACTTGTATTGCGGTAGTGGCAAGACCTATGGTTCAAAAATTATCTGATCCCGGTAGTTTCACTATCCCATGGACAATTGTAAGTTATGATTTTGCTAAAGCATTGTGTGACTTGGGAACCAGTATCAACTTGATGCCTTTGGAAATCTACACAAAATTAGGCATCGGCAGAGCTAGACCGACCTCAATGTTGCTGCAACTGACTGATCACAAACTCAAAAGCCCAACAGGAATTCTGGATGATATGCTTGTCCAAGTGGGGAAGTTTGTATTTCCTCCCGACTTCGTTATTCTTGACTGTCAAGTTGAGAAAGAAATACCAATAATTTTGGGGAGGCTATTCTTAGCCACTAGGAGAGCATTGATCGATTGTGAGATTGGATAGTTAAAAATGAGGTTGAATAATGAAGAAATAATATTCAATGTTAAGAAATCTATGAGGAGGCCCAGCGAATTTGCAAATTATTCATTAGTGGAGGCAGTGGATGTAATACTACAAAAGGAGGATGAGACCCTTAAAGTCGGAGATGTTAGAAGCTTTCTTGATAAATTTGGAAGATGTGGATGGTGAAGAGATGGCAGAGTGGGTCATGTCTCTCGAAGGTCAAGGGTTCTTCAAAAGGGAACCCCAGTTCGAGCCACTACACTTAGAAGATAGAGAAACACCACCTGCGAAGCCATCAATAGAAGAGCCACCACTTGGACTTGAAACCGCTTCCAACTCACCTCATATATGATTTATTAGGGCCTAACTCTACTTTACATGCTATTATCTCATCCGGTTTGTTAGCTGTATAGGTAGAACAACTCCTACATGTGTTACAGGAATGTAAGACTACTATTGGTTGGACCATGGCATGTGTAAAGGGTATCAGCCCAGCCTTTTGCATGTACAAGATTCTCTTGGAAGAGGGGAACAAACATTACAGAGAACATCAAAGAAGGTTGAACCCAAACATGAAAGAAGTAGTGAATAAAGAAGTGATCAAGTGGTTAGATACGGGTATCATCTTCCCCATCTCTGACAGTAACTAGGTCAGCCAAGTTCAGTGTGTGACAAAGAAGGGTGGAATGACGGTCGTGCAAAATGAGAATAATCAGCTTATCTCGACTCGTACATTCATGGGTTGGCGAATTTGCATGGATTATAGAAAACTGAACACAGCCACCCGGAGTGACCATTTCCCCTTGCCATTCATTGACCAAATGTTGGATAGGTTGTCTGGGCGGTCCCATTTCTATTTTTTGGATGGATATTCGGGGTAGAATAAGATCTCAATAGCCCCTGAAGATAGAGAGAAGACATCCTTTACTTGTATGTATGGCATCTTTGCCTTTCGGAGAATGTCGTTTGGCCTATGCAATGCACCGGCTACATTTCAGAGGTGTATGTTAGCCATTTTGACTGCTATGGTTGAAGATATTATGGAATTCTTTATGGATGATTTCTCAGTGGTGGGGGTTCATTCGAAGACTGTCTTCACAATTTAAGAAGAGTGTTAAAAAGGTGTGTGGAGACAAATCTAGTGCTGAACTAGGAGAAGTGCCATTTTATTGTACAAGAAGGTATAGTGTTAGGGCATCAAGTGTCCAGTAAAGGTATTGAGGTCGACCATGCTAAGTTTGACGTGATTGAGAAGTTTCCACCGCCCACTTCAGTCAAGGCAGTGAGAAGTTTCCTTGGGCACGCCTCTACAGGCGATATATAAAAGATTTCTCTAAAATTGCTAACCCCCCTGTAAACTCCTTGAAAAGTATCATCCCTTTGTGTTCTCTGATGATTGCAGGTTGGCATTGGAGGAGCTGAAGAAGAGACTGGTGACTGCACCAATCATCATTGCACCCAACTGGGAGGTACAGTTCGAGCTCATGTGTAAAAAAAGAGTGACTATGCTATAGGAGCAGTCCTGAGGCAGCGAAAGTACAAACTGGTGCACCCAATTTACTATGCAAGCAGAACGCTAAGTGGTGCACGGCTTAATCATACTGTGACTGACAAAGAGATGTTGGTTGTGGTGTTTGCATTAGAAAAATTCAGGTCTTATTTGATTGGTTCAAAAGTGATTGTTTATACTGACCATGCAGCACTTAGGTACTTGATAGCAAACAAGGAGTCAAAGACACACTTGATCCGCTAGGTTCTTTTGCTACACGAATTTGATTTGGAGATCTGCAATAGGAAAGGACAGAGAACCAAGTGGCAGACCACATTTCAAGGTCAGAGGGATATGAAAAGAAAGTAGAGGTTGAAGATATAACTGAGACATTCTCGGATGAACAATTACTAGCAGTGGCAATGGAGGATACGCCATGGTATGCTGATGTTGCTAATTATTTGGCAAGTGGTATTGTACCTTATGAACTCTCATCGATTCAAAAGAAAAAGTTCTTTCGCGATTGTCGGCCTTATTAACTGGGATAAACCTTTACTTTTTAAAGTATGTGTAGATAACATGATCCATAGGTGTATCCCCGAGAAAGATCAATCTTCTGTTTTGTAGGCTTGCCATGCTTCACCATATGGTAGGCACTTTGGAGGAATTCGAACAGCGGCGAAGGTGTTGGAGTTGGGTTTGTATTGGCCGAATTTATTCAAGGATTTTCATGCTTGGGTGAAAATTTTTGATGAGTGCCAAAGGACAGGAAACATATCTCGCTGTCAAGAGATGCTGATGACTACAATTCAAGAGGTGGAAGTATTTGACATGTGGGGGATTGATTTTATTGGACCATTTTTCAGATTGTATGGTAACAAGTACATATCGGTTGTAGTTAACTATGTCTTCAAATAGGTTGAAGTTGTGTCCCTTCCAACAAATGATGCCAAAGGAGTGATAGGCTTTCTAACAAAAAAATATTTTCACACGTTTTGGCATGCCGAGACCTATAGTCAGTGATGGTGAACCCATTTTTGCAATAGAGAGTTCGCAAAGTTGTTATAGAAGTATGGAGTTTTCCATAAGGTTGCCACACCTTATCACCCACAAACGAGCGGGCGAGTGGAAGTGTCCAACAGGGAAATCAAAAGCGTCCTGACCAAAACAGTGAATGCGGCAATGATTGATTGGGCAAAGAAGTTGGATGATGCATTATAGGCATACCGCACATCATTTAAAACTCCAATTGGTATGTCTCCATACAAGTTGATGTTTGGAAAAGCATGTCATCTTCCGATGGAGTTTCAGCATAAAGCCTTATGGGCACTGCGGAAGTTGAATTTGGATATGGAAACCGCAGGCACAAGTAGAATTACAGAGTTACATGAACTCAAAGAATTTTGATTCCAAGCACTCGAGAATGCAAAATTGTACAAAGAAAGGATGAAGATGATGCACGATAAGCACATTCTAGATCAGAACTTCAAAACTGGAGATTTAGTGTTGTTATACAACTCGAGATTAACATTGTTTTCGAGTAAGCATAAATCTAGATGGTCAGGATCATTTAGACTTGTGCAAGTTTTCCCAAGTGGAGCAGTAGAAATTGAGTCCGAAGATGGAACGAATAGGTTCAAAGTGAATGGAAAAAGGTTGAAACACTACCTTGGAATTGTTAAAGAAAAAGGGGAAAAAGTTGTGATGTCCTTGGAAGATCCCCAATATGTGAGTAAAGTGCAATCATGAAAGCCTGCATCGTGGCGCGACGTTAAATCGGGCACTTTCTGGGAGGCAACCCATGGTTTTGTTGCTATTCGTCGTGTCGCGACGTTAAATCAGGCGCTTCCTGGGAGGCAACCTAATATTTTTTCTTTGTTAATATTTTTCGTATTTGATTTTGAACAGTGGAAGTATTGACGTGTCTATTAATGTGCAGGGATGAAAGTGTGCGCGCCGGAAGGACTCGGGGTGAAGAAATCAATCCGGAGAAATTTTGAATGAAAGACGTGCACGGCTGCGCACAGGCCGCGCATTTTTTGGACCCCTACTGGCACAGATGTGCGGCTGCACACTGACCGCGCATGTGGCCACGTATTTTTCAACCTTCACTGGTCAATGTGCGCGGTCGTGCACCGACCGTGCATCAACTAAGTACTGGGCATCATTATACTATGACGCCCTCAAAGAAAAGTTGAATCATAGGTGCATCTTCTAGTGGTCATGCAGGCTCGTCCCCGGCACGGGCCTCGACCAATGCGCCTCAGTTTGATAGCACAAGGTTTGTATCAAGCTATGCCCAGGAATGTTTTAGTCAGAAGGCTCTTAAGAAACCCATAAGAGAACGGGGCATTGATAGGGGGTCCCTCCAGATTGATTGCCCCAATATGTATCAGGAGTTGGTTTGGCGCGGACTGGGTATTTTCTTTTAAGAACCTGAGGAGGCCAACTTGATGGTTGTATGGGAGTTCTACAAAAACTGCTCTGAACATGAGGACCATGTCTACACTGTGCGACAGAAGAGTGTTGATGCATCGATCGACACCATTAGTAGGGCGTACCAGTTGCCAGTATTTTGGCGGGGTGGAGGACTGGATTATTATGATATGTATAGGAGTGAACCAACCTCATGGAACTTGTTTTTCAGAACAATCTGTGTGCCAAACAACGACATAGTGTAGGTTACGCAGGGGCGGAAATTCCACTCGGCTCACTCACCTTTGAATATCATCAATAGCCACCTGCTCCCTTCTTCCAACACCACTGAGGTGAATGGTCCCCGAGATGCACTGATCTGGTGTTTTATCAATGGCCACGATTTTGATGTGGCTAAAGTTATTCACGACGAGATGTTCACCCGTTGTCCATTGTATAGGTATGGGTTCTTCTTCCTTCACTAGTCACTAGATTATGACGGGCAGCACGGGGCCCGGAGAACAGGAACGTGGATGGAAAATTTAAAAAAGAACCAAAGTTTCGGGTGGATAAAGTGACCATTGGGAAGGATCAAGTGATACCTGGCAGAGCTAATAGTGATGAGTCTGATGTGCCACAGGAGAGAGATGAAGGGCAGGCTGCGGTTGTGGCTGTGACACCCCCACACGAGCAAGTTGCGGAGGTTGAGGGAACATCTGTGGTCAGACGGAATACGCAGATGATAGCCTTAGAGCATGAAATGGAAGGGTTGCGCACTTCTGTCACGGAATTGGGGGCTCGAGTTGATGCACTGGTGACCCAAAATGCAAAATCTGATAAGAAGATCATGGCATGGTTGCGTGCGCTGGGCACGGCTTGCCATCTCGACCCTGGCACTGTCTTCGGTCGGGATTGATGTACCAGGGGAGTTTCCTTTACCTCGCCTTTTTTTTTCTTTGTGGCATGGGGACGTGTCTCCATTTTAAGTGTGTGGTGGGGGATATTTTGTATGTATGTTGTATGTATAGAGTTATGTAGAGTAGTGTTGTTTCGTTAGTTAATTGAATATAAAAAATTATTCAAAAGTTCGATTTGTCCCGACGATGGGTATAATTCGACGGGTTTCTTGAGGGATGAAAGTCGAAGAAAGAAAATAAATACAAAAAGATTTTCTTTTATTAGGAGTGTATCAACTCCCCCTTGATTTTTCTTTGGGCCACGATTCTTTTCCAAGGATTTCGTTTGAACCGGGTGTAGTTAGTTTTTTTTTAAGTTAGGAACACGTGGGCTATTGGCTGAAATGGAAATAGCATCTCTTAACTTCGTTATGCCTTGAATATAGCAGGTATTTTAGTGTGACGCTTAGGCTCAATTGTTGATTCTTGTAAAAGTGCCTTAAATTGTATGTTCTTAACTTGGCTTAAGTACCCTCACTAGAGTGTTTTGATGATCCAATCTGGAATGAGTCATGTGCCATGTGTGTGAGAGGCTTGTTGTATTCTGTGCATTGCATATTATTCCTATAACTTGCCCCGTGTGTTTACAAATTGAAATGGTAGTTTTGTTCAGCCTTAGAAGTGATATAGGTGTTTCTTTGTTGAGTCAGATATATATATATATATATATTTTACCCGCGTAATTGTTATGTATCGTAGTTAACCCCGTTGATCCTGTAATCATGTTTTTTTGGCAACCACATTACAAGCCTTACCCCTTTGTTTGAATTAACCATCTATTTGAACATGTTCACCTCTCATGAGCACTTGAATTGTTATGAAATTTGTAAAGGTTAAAGTGTGGGGTGGATGGTGGGGCTTTTGAGTGGAACTAATGAAATAAGGAGAAAGGTTTTGAAAAAAATAAAAGCCACTTGAATTGAAAAGAAAGAAAAATAAAAAAAATAGTTGTATTGTTGTGAATAATATTCCTTTGGTGGGTTTTGATGCAATTGTGCTTAAAAAAGTATGGGGTAATATGTTGATGTGAAGGTGGAGCATTGGTTTGTCATAAGTATGGACTTGAATGTTAAAGTATATGTATTAAAATGCTTAGGGAGGTGTAGTCACTCTTATATCCAAATGTATCATACCCGACCCGCAGCCTACATTACAACCGAATAAAGTCTGACTTGGCCCTAGACTGAATGAGCTCGATTAGTACAGTAGTACACTACGGGCAAGCCTATGGAGAATCTTTTGTGGCACAAGAATATCGTTTCTTAGAGTGAGTGAATTTTTTCTATTTTGAAGTTCCTCATTCTTCGTGAATTTTATTGATTGTGGAATGAGACTTTTTGTTGTGAGCATGCACTTGATTTATGAAGGAAAGGTAATTCTTGACCTCTGCGTTAGATAAAGTAAGTAAGTTAGGAATAACGCGTGGTGCGTGGGAGTCAACTCTTGAGGTGAAGATGTTACACTACTGTGCTCAATCTATGTGAAATATTCTCGGTGTGATCAGTTAGGAAAGTCGCTTAGTGAAGTTAGGCCTCTATAGAGTGTGGTTTGATTTCTTGGGGACGAGCAATGGTTTAACTGTGAAATTTTTTGGTAGGCTATAATTATGTAGTTTAGCCACTATTTGTACTCTAACTTGGTTGCACTTTATTGATGTTTGAGTGTTAAATGATAAGAAATTTCTCTAATTGAGAACTTTATGCTTTGTAAGAGCGATTACGGGTTACGAATACGTCAAAGAGCGTTTTGGAGATAATATGGAGAATTGAAGGCCAATTAAAAGCTTATGGAATAATTTGGGAACACATTTGATGATCGAAGGAGGTTAGCGCGCCTAAAAAGAAGAACGAAAAGACTGCAGAAAATGTTCCAGGTGCGCGGTCGATGCGCGGCATTCCAAGGCTAATTTTATAATTTCAAAGGCGACTAACCTTGACCTATTTGAAGCCCAAATCACCCAAAAAAAAGGGTATCTCTATTTTTAAAAGAACAAGGAGGCAAGAACACACAAGGAGCAAGACAGAAAATTCTTCTACGAGTTTTTCACCTTCTTCTTATTATTTTCATTGTTGGTTATGACTTTTTATATTGCAATCTTACATAGTAGTATGAGTACCTAAACGCGTCATCTAGGGTTGATGGAACCAAATGTTGGACGAAGTCTTGACTATGTTTTGATATAATTGAGCCGTTATTACTCTATAATTGTTCAACTATGTGTTTCTTGTGATTAATTGAACGGCCCTTGATTAATCGTATCTAGTTATCTAGTGTTGCTTGAGAAAGAACACTTGCTTAGATTTTGTGGAACAACTCCACTTTTGAGTAAGTTAAGAGATTAATTACTTGAATTTAAAAGTGAGATTAGAGATAACGAAACTTTGGTGTGATATTTATGAGTTGTACAAATTGTCAACTAGTGTAGTTCGAGAGAATACTTCTAGTAAATTATCGTAATTGATCGAGAGAAAAGTACGGTAAACAAGAACTCATCATATTTAGAGAGTGTTACGGCGATATTATAGCTAACGTTTCAGGAATTAATTCGACAATTGGGGAAATCAATAACCCTAGATCCTTTTATCCTTGAATTCAACTTCATTCTTGCTCATTGATAATTTTTATTGTCATTTTTCCTTAGTTAAATAATTTCTGTTAATTCTCAAATAAAATCTTGAACCCTGAAAATTGTCCGACTTATCATTAGTGATACTAAAAGTTGTAGCAAATAGGTTAGTTTCCTGTGGGATTCGACTCCGGAATCGTGAACCGGATTATTTTTGCAACAACCGCTTAGTCTATTTTATAAGGCATAGTTGGGCGTGATCAGCTACCATTTAAATGAATGCTTCAAAATGAGTCAATGATGTCTATTCATGCTCAATATCCTACCTCTTACCATAAACGATACAAGATCCATGTACCTAATATAAAATTCATGTATCCCGATATAAAATTCATGTATTACAGTAACCCAATACATGAAATTTTATATCGACCCGATACATAATCTATGTATCGACCACACTCACAGTGCCCAAAGTAACATGGGTAATCATCTGACTTTGAAGGAATCGTACCAAATCCAAGTACAAAATAAGCTTGATAGGTCACTTATAATTAAATATCCGATCAACATGTCTTGTGCCATAATTGTATCTCAACTTCATGACCTTTCCTTTCGCGCCACAGTTTCAATCCAATTCAAGTATCCAAATATAATACATATGCATGTGCTCAAGAATTAACAGATAAAAGATGCATGAGGACTTAATAATAATCATGCAAAAATAGGTGCTCAATGAATTTCTATATGGCTACGGACGATTCAAGCAATTTAAATATCAAGAACAAGCTCCCATACCTTTATAAATAATCATAAACCTAGGCATGATCTCTAACATGAATAAGAGAGTGAACGTAGTAATATAAGCCAAACAAATCATAAGCCAAGATGAGCACATAATCAAAATAACGCATAAAGTATCTCAATTCTACTCGGACATTGATATAATTTTTGTAAGTGCATATACGCTCGTCATCCCGTATATAAACCAACCCCAATACAACAAACACATAGCAATCAAGTCAAATTCTAGGAGCTTTCCTCTTAACAATGGTAGCCAAAAGACTTACCTCTTTCTGGGCTAGCCTCAACCACAAATCGTATCAAGAACCATCCAAGGAAGTCAACAATTCTATAAGAAGCGATCCTATACCATAGAACTTTGATCTTTAATAAATTCCCAAAAAGGTCAACAAAAGTCAACGGATGCATGTGCCCAAAATTCAAAACCAACACTAAACTTTGATGACCTATAACCTGCTGAGTCTAAATATAACTAATTTCTAAATTTGAGTCCAAATCAATGGTCAAAATCCCAAAATATAATCTCTTAAAATTTAGGTAAAAAATCCCAAATTTTATTTCAAAATTTTATATGTAAAAATTCATGTAGATCCTTAAAATATAATCACAAATAGGTAGAAATCACTTACCCTCTTGCCTTGTATGAAAATTCTCATGAAAAGTTTCCCCTCTCCAAGTTTAGGGCTCAAAATATGAGAGAATGAGTATAAGTTTCGAAATGACATCTTAAATAATATGCCCAAAAGTATCATTCACGAACGCGGCACAAACCTTACATTCACGAAGCACAAAACATTGCTGCCCGAGAAAATACTCTACGGGGTCGCGAAAGAGGCCATGCGATCGCAAAGGCCTGCTGACCCCAAAACATCGTGAATGCGTCTGACCAACCGCGAATGCATTAACAAGACACCAGCCACGCTCCTGCTCGACGCAAACACAACCAGTGACATGCGAACTCGTAGATCAGTCTGCTAAAAACACATGAACGCGAAGGAACCATTTTGAACGCGAAGCACAAAGCTCCACTCGGCCAAATTCTTCTTTACGATCGCGAGCCTAGCTCCGCAGTCACGAAGCACTGCAGATTACCAGTAACACAACAGCTTCAAACTAAACCAAAATGGTCTGAAATCATCCCCAAACACAGCTGAGCGTCTCGGAGCCCCATCCAATCATGCCAACAAGTCCAAATATATTATCCAAACTTGTCCAAAGGCTTGAAACATCCCAAATAATATCAAAACCGCAAATTGAAGATCAAAATCATTCTCTTAACTTTCAAACATGCATATTTTGCCAAACTCGTCGAATTATGCTTAGACATTCCCGATCACAATCAAAATTTGCACACATATTCCAACCAACTAAATGAGCCTTTCAAGGTCTCAAAATCACAATCTGAGTTTAATAACACCAAAATCAACTTTCGGTCAAACTTATGAACTCTCCATTTTTTTAAATTGTCAATTTTCGATAAATAGAGCCAAAATCTTATAGGAACATCCAAATTCAAACCCAAACATACGCCCACATCAAAAATCACCACATAAACCCATTGAAACCATCAAATCTCAATTCCAAGGTCGTTTGCTTTAAAGTCAAACCTTGGTCAACTCTTCCAACTTAAAGCTTCTAAATCGAGAATCATTCTATCAAGTCAATCCCCAACCCTGTGAACATCAAAACCAACCATATACGCAAGTCATAATATAACATATGAATCTACTCAAGGTCTCAAATCATCGTACGAAATGGTAAAGCTCAAAACGACAGGTCAGATCATTACAAAATAAATTATTTGATTTGGCTTTATCTATCTTATAATAAGTATGTTTTATATTGCTTTGTTCTTTTCTACGGTATAAACGGTATTTTCTTTACATTCATGTTAGTTATAAAAGTTGACATTTATGATGCACTATTTAAATGTAACCGTGTTCATGATGAAACTAAATAGAGAATTCTTACTACTACTATTATTCTAAAAAATATGATACGACATTAATTTAAATGCCAAAAATTTAATGCAACATTTTGTTATGTTGTAAATGATATATCACTAATTTTTTTAATGAAGATCATGTAAAGTAGATATGATATTTAGTAAATGTTGCGAATTTTCTTATCGGCATTCACCAAAATGTCAGAAATTTCATTACGACATTTTATAAAGGTCATACGCAAATGTCATATTTTTGTACTAATATTGATTATATGTCACAAATTTTAAGTGACGTTTTATAGATGTCGTAAATTAAATGTTGTAAAATTCTTACTATATTTACCTAATTATCGTAAATTAATTATCATAATTATTTTATACACATTTACCTAAATATCGTAAAATAAGTTTAGTAAATTTCTTATCGACATTTATATGTGTCAAAAATTTCTTATCGGCATTTACCTAAATGTCAGAGAATTACCGACATTAAAATTTACGATATTTGATGCAAATTTAAATTAAATGTAGGTAAACAAATTTGTGACATATAAACAGCGTAATACAATATTTATTAAATATCTCCATATCTGCATTTTCTCGTAGTGTTTGAAGGCAAATTCTATGAGGGTATGTTGTGAATTTTACTCCCTTTAAGCAAGGAGGTTTTCTACGTCAAAATTATTGTGTTCATTCACTACTAAAAAAACTGAAATTAGCTACGAGCTTTGTCGCTAAATTGCTCGTAGCTAACAGAATTTTTGGTACATCACTAATCAGTCACTAAGTAGGATTAGTGATGAATTTTGTTGTTTAGCTACAGAATTTTTCCGTTGTTATTTCCTGTTTTTTTAGTAGTATTTATATTATGCACTTTACTAGTTGTTTGTGTTTGTTTTGGTATATCAAAAAACCTAATTCTTTGATTCGTAAAAATCGGGTAAGACAATTCAGCTTCTTTCCTCTTGTATCTAGGTGCACGCTAAAATAATAAGATTGTACTTAACCTGTGAATCCTGTCGTACACGGAAATAAGAGCAAGGTTATGTTCAAGTAATTAAATTAGATCCTTATGTGAAACTCCCGTTGGAATATGCATAACTAAGAAATGAATGAAGTTGCTAGTTCTGGTTAAAAGCAAGGATTTATTATGTGAAGTTTTTCACCGACTAAATAATAAAGTAAATAAATCAAAAATTAAAGAAGAACTAAGACCGTAGTCTTGTGTATATATGCATAATTATGTATTGTTGCATTTTGTGAGTTGAAATAGATAGGACATATTACAGTACATCATAAAAAATATACGAATATCTACTGTTCACATCTAATTAGTATTAGTAAATAAGATAATATCTAGCATAGAGACGACAGAAAAGAAAATTTGATAATACAAAATTAAGAGAAGATAGATGAAGAGAAAATGATTATACAGACATTCGGTGTTCAGTTACCCATAAACTTGTACGGTAAAATTTGTTATGTGGTTTATAGACAAGCGAACTTATTTGATCCAAAAATAATAAAGAAATAAAATTAAGAATGAAATTTAGCAATTAAAATTGAAGAAAATGACAAGCCTAGCTCCAAGCGCAACATTTCCGAAGACATAAGTGAAAGCAACGATAACGAACAAGTAAAGTTGTTTAATTGTGAGCAAAAGTAAAATACAACATATGTTTGCCAAGAATTTCGTGTCCTACAATGGCTACTGAGCCTACTATTTATAGCTTTATTTAGGGAAGTAAGATCCTAGGATTAAGCTCCTCTTAAATGATAATAAAATTATCATCGATCAATATGTAACGACAGGCCATGAATGCAAATATTTTCTATAACGGTTTCTCATTTAACGTTATAGAATATTCTCCCATTGAATGCTATCCGATGGCAAATACTCGACTTGCTCATGTTGACTACGCTTCCTTCGAGATTTACCCGATGTCGATTGCAATTGTTGTATCGGTATTGGTTATTATTTGACTTGCCTTTGGACTACCTTCGGTTCCACGTGTCATGCTACCATTCAACCATTTATTATAAACTAATTTATCCCATATAGATAGTCCCCTTGCTTTTCGATGACATATCTTTGTGTTACCGGAAGTTGGTGAAGATCCCTTTCTTGGCGGGAAAGTTCCTGAATAGTCTCTAACGCTTGAAAGGACGCACGACTTCTCGCATTTAATACCCCGAACACGTGTGCCCCACGATTCAGTAAATATTTTTTCCAATTTTCTAGGTAATGAAGATCACGATTTTTGCCGTCTAACTTCACTACTCATTATTTAACTTCTTTACTTTCAAAATTTTCATAGTCCTTCTTCTCTGCCCTCACTTTTCATCTGCTTAGAAAATTTTTCATCTTCTCCAACTTTCTTAGCAAAAAATTTTACTGACTCTTTACTACCATGGCTTTTTTTACTACACTCTTTGGAAACTCAAGTCTTATCTTCGGTGGAGGCCTAAAGAAAAACAAGAATAAAGAAGCTGATGTCGGTTCTGAACCTCATAGTGTAAGCACCATCATACCAAAACATCTCAGTACTGCCAATGACTTCTAAGAGAAGGCCCCTTTTGCGTCTTCACGGACTTGGGTTGTTAGTAGGTATCCCTCTTCCATTCACCCTTCTAATATTCCAGCAGTGAAGGAGGACTGCAACTGCCCTAATCTTGAAATCCCCATTCCTGATATAACAGAGCGGGTTACCTTCACCAAGAAAGGTTTTACGTATGTCTATATGTATCTCTTTACCTTGGGTCCATTCTCCTTGGTGTCGAATGAAAGGTTCGACCCCATAACTTTGAAGTTTCGCCACCGGTACCGGGTCTACTTAACACAAGTAAGCCCATCTATATGGCGAACAGCATCTTGCCTTCATCAATTGTGCGCGGAGACCGGGGAAACCATAACCCTTGAACACATTATGAACCTTTACTCTCCCAAAATTTATGTGGGGGAGTAATAACATTCAACAAACGTAGCCACCATGCTCTCCTCACCGTGTGGATGATGACAATGATTGCAGGTGGATGAAGCGATTCGTCATCATCGCTACTGGAGACGTTAGCCCGCCCACAACTCCATTTTTATCTTAGTGTTGGAATCGATTTCGTAAGTTTCCGACTTATTCATTTCCTTCCTTCGTAAAAAGATTATTTTCCTTTGTTGCTGATCTTTTTGTTTCTTTTGTTTTAACTACCCGGTAGGAATCACCATGGGTTTAAGGCCTAGACCAGTGGGTCAAGAAAAATCTTGAAATCATAACACCAGAATTCCATCGATGGAGGAAAATGGCCCTCAAATATGGGTGAAAGGAAAAAATCATGGTAAACTGAGTCCTTCTTCCTTTTATCTTTGTACGAATATAACTTCATGAAAAAGCTGCTAACTCCGTTTTTTGCTTGATTCAGGACTTTCACAGGCCTCTGCCACCTGCCCCCCGGTTGACATTTTAGCTGACCCCAAAGATGCCAGGAGGGTGCTGCAAAGTTCCCTTGTTCGAAGCAGTACTTGCGGATCTGCTTTCGACGAGGGTGCTCCGCTCGAAGTCCCCAGCCCAAGAACAAGCAACCAAAAAGTCGGCATTCTTCCTTGGCTGGGACTCAAAATAAGAAAATAAGGAAAACAACGGCCGAGTCGGCCACACTGAGTTGTGGATGATGGGGAAGCCAATAATGAAGCGGCTCCCGTTCAAAGGAGAAAAAACATCAACTCAGCCGGGAGAGCTTCAAAACCCGACCGCAAAAGAAACCCAAGCTCTTTGGGGCAAGATGGACTTGGTAGATAATCAACATTTCCTCTGTCGCAGTTGTTTCTCCTCCTTCCACACCAACAACTTCACACTCATCAACACCAGTTGCTCCTTCGCCGCTAGCACCTACTGCATCTCCTCCACCGGTAACAGATGATCGAGAAAGGGGTGTTTCTCTTCCTCGCTCTCCCGACCATGGTACTTGGAGCATAGTTATTCACCCCCTTCCCCGGATCCTTGAGGGAGGAGAAGTGTTACCTTTCGGTTTAAAAGGAGTGTCATCTTTTTTCCAAGACACTGGAGCTTGTGAACTACCTGAAGTCGTTGGCTTCCGAAAAAGATTGGAAGAAAATGCTCTCCCTTTCGGGAGAATGTTTGTTAAGCAATGCCATGCATAGCGTGGCACAAGTACCGTAATTATTTTCTTATAACTTCTTTTCCATTTACCTGCTGCAATGGAAATCTCAACTTTGACATTCTACTTTACAATCCAACTTTCTTGCTTCCGAAGGCCTGCAGAGATTGATCCTCGATAAGCAAGGACTAGCTTTTGAGAGGGATCAATTATTGGCCGAAAGGGACCAACTTGTTGCGTGCCTCCCAGTGTTGGAGGCAAAAGCTGTCGATATGGGCGAGCTTTAGGTCCGGTTGCAGCAAAGTGAACAAGAAAACATGGCCCATAGCCAAGAAGTCACTGAATTACACCAACAACTTCAAGAGGCTAAGGCTAAGTGGGTCAAGCTCCATGATGTTATGCTTGCTGTTGCCGAGTGCGAGTCTGCCTTCGAGGAGAAGAGGGCCAAGATGGAGGAGAGTCTTAAGAGGTTCATGGATCAGAACCGCATTCACTCAACTACAAATATTGAGCGTGATTAGTGCCATGAGATCCGAAAGGATAGCCTTCAGGCCGAAATTTATAGGCTTCAAGCAAGGCTCCAGGACTAAGAGAATTCCCTTGTTTTTTAAAACAATTATGCTACATATCATATGAGGAGGAAAACCTTGGAAGAGACGAAAGTGGACATCACTAATATAGACGATTGTATTGCTCAAGCCCTAAAACTGGAGTTGTCTTCTTGATAATGCCTTCCCGCTCGGCTCGTTGCAACTGACTCCTCGAGTACTGGTTCTGAGTATTCGGGGATAAAAGAGGAGATTGAATAAGATGAAAATGAAGGCCAATAACCGACTGTGGATCCTCCTTCCTCCACTGGAGGAAACCCAGATCCCTCTCTCCCTTCGGGCTCCGGCGGCAATGATGCATAGTTTCTTTTTTTGTGTACTTTGTAGTTATGCCAAGCTTTTCACCGAGTTTGGCACTTTGATAAATAAAGTATTTTTTGCTTAAGTGTTGGGAAAAATATATTCCTTTCGCGTTGAATTGGTTAAAGCTTCAGGTATATTTTAATCTGATAGCTTTTGATTTCGGGCATAAATTCATACAAAATCAACACTTTATTATGAGGTTTCATTAGAGAGGACTCTTTTATTTTTACAGTGCTCTAGAAAAGGACGTCTTCTGTTCATTCTGGCACAAGCATTTGAAGTTTTTGCTAACTTTCATACGATAAAATCAACTCATCATTTGAACAAGAAACAAGATAAAAATAAAAGGACTTCATTTTATTCCTTTTATTCTTAAAAGTGCATAAGCATTCATTTGCCAAAGTAAAAAACTGCCAATACATGTGGCTAACTTGTACAACTTATTTCTATGGGGTTGATCATGCAGTCCCCAGTCCTGATGAGGCATTAGTGTTCTCGATTCTAACAGTCCCTGATTTTCGTGGCATTCTTATTGTCGTATCTTATACTATCCCCCCCCCCCCATTCCAATGTTCGAATGCGAATTGGAACACTGAAAGTATTATTTCATTGGTGAAAACAACTTGTGAAAGGTTAAATAATCTTTTTTTATGATGGAAGACAAAGCTTGCCACCGAGCCAAAGACTATTTAACCATCTACATAGCCGTTCACAATCGACGTGTAATTTTGTGCCTTGATATATAAAGGTATTTCCTTTGTTGATGCCACTTTCTTCCGTAGTATGCTTTTCGTTGTTGCCTCGTTAAAAACCTCGCCAGAAAAACCCGATTGGAACAAAAACTGGACGAAGGGAAAAAGAGTGCAGCACATACTTTCAGTATTGATAAGATCCATCAACAGTAATACCCTTTTGAGGTGAATCACATTCCAATTGCTAGGGAACTTGAATCCGTCTTGATTTTCCAACTCGTATGACCCTTTATTGGTGATAGCTGAAGCCCGGTAAAGGCCTTTACATGTTGGTCCCAGCTTCCCAGCGTTGACTTTCCGAGTGTTCTAAGTTACTTTCCTCAAAATCAAATCTCCTACTTTGAAGTAATAGATATTGGTCCTGTGATGATAATATCTTTCCATCCTCTGCTTCTGATCCACCATCCTCACATATGTGAAGTCCTTGTGTTCCTTGAGCAAGTCCAGCTTCACCAGTAATGCTTCATTGTTTGATTTTTTGTTTGTTCAAGAAAACTGCAAAGTTGGCTCCTCCACTTCTACCAGTATCAGATATTCCACGCCATATACGAGAGAAAAAGGTTTTTCTCCCGTGCTAGACTTTTCCGTTGTCCGATATGCCCATAATACACCCGGTAACCCTTCGAGCCATTTGCCTTTAGCAGCTTCTAGCTTCTTTTTAAGGTTCTGAATAATCACCTTATTTGTTGATTATGCTTTTCCGTTAACACTTGAATGATATGGTGAAGATGTAATCCTCTTGATTTTTAAATCATCCAAAAAATTTGTGACTTTTGAGCCTATGAATTGTGTTCTGTTGACACAGGCAATCTCCTTCGGTGTGGGGAATCAGAAAATTATGTGGTCCCATATGAAGTCAACCACTTCGCGCTCACCGATCTTTTGGAAAGGACTTGTTGCAATCCATTTAGTTAAGTAGTTAGTTAAAACCAAAAGAAATCTTACTTTTCCAAGGCTCGGTGATAGAGGACCAACTATGTTCATTCCCCACTTCATGAACAACTATGGGTACAATACCGAATGCAAGAGTTTTGATGGTTGATGTACCAACTGTGCATGGCGTTGACATTTGTCGCACTTCTGAACGAATGCTTTTGCATCTACTCCATCCGGGGCCAATAATAACCTGTCTTAACCAGCTTTCGAACTAATGAATATGCACCGGAATGGTTCCCGCAAATTCCTTAATGGACTTCTCTCATCACATAGTCTGCCTCCGAGGCTTCTCGACATTGGGCCAATGGTCCTTGGCATGATCTTCTATATAATTTCCCTTCTACGAGGCAATAATGAGCTGCTTTGGTTCGTAATGCCCAAGATGCCTTCGGGTCTTCGGGTAACTTGCCATGCCGAAGGTACTCGACGAAATCATTCCTCCAGTCCCAGACTAAGTTAGTTGAATTGACCTCGCAGTAACCGTCTACATCCAATAGCGAGTGTAGAAGTTGAACAACTGTATCAGAATCAGATCCTTTCATCTCCGTAGATTACCCCAAATTAGCCAGCGCATATGCTTCCACATTTGCTTACCTTCGAATGTTTATGATCGACCATTCCCTGAATTGTGCAAGCAATGCCTGGACCTTGTTCACATACTATTTCATGCACTCTTCCTTCGTGTCAAAAATTTCATATACTTGGTTTACTAACAGCTGGGAATCACATTTTATCTTGATAACCTCGGAGCCTATTTCCCGAGCTAATTCAATTCCTGCAACCAAAGCCTCATACTCGCTTCATTGTTAGTTAACGGAACAATTTTAATGGCATGTCTTAGGAATTTCTCTGAGGGCATGAATATAACTATTCCGAGACCGGACCCTTTCACAATGGGGGCTCCATCCATGAACAAGGTCCAAACTCCCGATATTGTCTCCAACACTAGAAAGTCTTCCTTAGCAACCAAAGGAAATAAACCAAGACTGAAACTGGGCACAAAGTAGGCCGAAACTTGTGACTTGATCGCGGTCTTGGGCTTGTACTCAATGTCGAACTCACTAATTTTGACTTCCCATTTAGCCAAACGGCCTGAAAACTCGGGCTTGTGAAGGAAATTCCTTAAGGGAAAGGTTGTCACAACGGCTATCGGGTTGCACTAAAAATAAGGCCTAAGCTTTCAAGAGGCGACTACAGGAGCTAACGCTAGGTTTTCAAAGTGCAGATAGCGAGTCTCCACTCCCGATAATATTTTACTAACATAATAAACTGGAAATTGCGTACCTTCTTCCTCTCGGACTAAAATGGCACTTACCGCTACTTCCAAAATCGCTAGATATATTAGCAACTCCTCGCCTTCCCCCAATTTTGACAGGGGGGGCTTGATAGGTACCTTGTTAGGTCTTTCAAGGCCGGTTGGCATTCCACAGTCCATTCGAAATTTTTCTTCTTTTTCAAAATTGATGGCACTTTTCAGAGGATCTCGGGATGAATCTACTTAGAGCCGCTAATCTTGGTTTACTTCCTTTACATTTTTCAATTGATCCGGAATGTCATCGATAGCTTTAATGTTATCAGGATTTACCTTGATTACCTCTTTGCAAAACCAGGAACCCCAAGAATTTTCGGGAACCAATACTGAACGCATATTATTTCGGGTTGAGTTTCATGTTATGCATCCTTAGGATGTTGAAAGTCTCTTGGAGGTGTTTCAAACTATCTTCTGTATTCAAATACTTGACTAAAATGTCATCAATGTATACCTCTATTTTTTTTCCTATCTGATTTTCGAACATTTTATAACGATCCTCTGATAATTGGCCCCGACAGTTTTAAGCCCAAATGACATCACATTATAGCAATATGTGCCAAAGTTAGTTATGAAAGAAGTTTTTTCCTGAACCTCCAAGTTCATATTGGTTTGATTGTACCCGGAGTAAGCATCAAGGAAACACATTAACTCGTGCCCGGCCGTAACATCAATCATTTGATCAATATTTGGAAATAGGAACGAGTCTTTAGGGAACGATATTTTACCTTCCAATGGAACCTATATTGAGTAGTCAGGTTACCTCTTCTTTGACAAAACTATTGCTGACCTCGGCAATCGGACATTTCTTCTGCCTTACTGGTGGGTAGTTTGGGTCCAGGGTTAGCTTGTGCACAAACACTTCCAATGGGATACCTTTCATATCCAAATGCGACCATGAAAATCAACTTGCGTTAGCTTTAAGAAATTTATAAATTCTAACCTGAGTTAGAAATTATCCCAAGTAAAACTTTCTTTCTAAAAACTCTTCAAATAAGGCCACTTGCCCAAGTTCTTCTGCAGTGGACTTGGTCGCATCCGTCTTCTCCGATTCCTAAAAGTATCTCGACACTTGGTGGGATTCCGATGACTCCTCGCCTTTATCATCTTTGCTCGGAAAGGAAGAAGGAATCAGTTCCTATAATTTCTATTTTCTAGGCTCCTTCCACTTGCTACTGGAAATTGTTACTGCATTCATCTTCCTTGCTACCGGTTGGTCTTCTCTTATCTGTTTGATCCCTTCTGGTGTTGGAAATTTCAATTACTGGTGATATGTCAAAGGTACAGCCTTAATCTCATGTATCCACGGCCTCCCGATTATTACATTGTAGCCCATGTTTCCATCTACCATCTTGAATAAGTTGTTCTTGGTTACCCCTTCGGCATTCATGGTCAACAAGATCTCTCATCGGGTTGTCACATTGGTCAAGTTGTATCCAGCTAGGGGTTTTGTTGCCGGAGTGATACTGACGGTCAGCTTTGCTTACTCCAACACTCTCCATTAGATAATGTTGGTTGAGCTTCCTGCGTCAACCAAAACACGCTTAATTTTGAAATCTAAAACATTAAGAGAGTTTACCATAGCGTCATTATGTGGCAGAAGAAGTCTGCCAGCGTCTTCCTCTGTGAAGGTGATATCATCTTCCGCGACTTCTTGGAGCCTTTTGTTGTGAGTCATTGATAACTTATTTTTCTTGGCTGCCGAGAAGCTTACATTGTTGATTTCATTCCCTCCAAAAGTCATGTTGATGGTTAACCAATATGAGTCTTCTGTCACCTTCGAAGGCTCTGCATTGTCTTGGCTTCGACCATAGTTATTCTTGGCTCGATCAATTAAAACTTTCTTAAGATGGCCATTCTTCAACAATGTCGTCACCTCTTCATGCAGATGTCGGCAGTCCGTAGTTCTATGGTCATGAGTCCCATGATATTCACACCACAAGTTGGGATCCCTCTGTCACGACCCAAACCGATGGGCCGCGACAGGCACCCGGTAACTTACCCAACCGAGTACCAATATAATGTATCTTTCTTACTAGATCATCATAGGTAAGTGGGCCAGAAGGGTCGTATGAGGTAAGAAGAATAAAACATGAAAGAACACTCGACATAACATGACCCAACCTGATATACTGACTTATACATATGATGTACGGGCCTATAAGGCCAAAATAATCACTTGTACACTAAACATAGGCCGCCATACAATCTTTCATATACATGACATATGTCTACAAGCCTCTAAGAGCACATAAACGTCATAAGAATGAGAGAGGGATCTGACATACCAGTTAATACATGTCTAAATCATACTAACCAAATAAGCAACTTCGGAGCAAATGGAGCACACCAACATCTCCAGCTGAGTTGATAGCCTACTTAGAGGACTCTCAACCAGTCTATCGGGACCTGCAGGCATGAAACACATCGTCCCCAAGGCGAAGGGGACGTTAGTACAAATGATGTACCGAGTATGTAAGGAATGAAAATCCGTAAACAATAGTCATGAGAGAATGTGGAGTAAAAGACTCAACATGTATATCTATATAGCTCTGTGAATCATTTAATATTAGAATGTCATGCATATGGGTATAAATGTCATACCATGCATGGGTATATGCATTCATAACATCATCAAGCCTCTGAGGGCATCCGATCCTATCAACTCAGCCACTGTGGGAAAATCATCAACGTATACCAGTTGATCAGGTGGTGATGCATATATAACACCGTAACATTTTCCCATATCCCATACACACACACACCCCCCCACACACACACACACATATTTATATATATATGTATATATATATAATATATATATATATACACACACACACACATATACGTGTATATAATGCCATCTGGTCATGGGTCAATATAAATGAATGCAATGCAGGAGAATTACGGCAATAAAATCATTCGGAGTGTCATAAGACCATTATGCCTTTTATTAAGATCATGAAATAAACATTATCAACTTACGTATTTTCTGAGACCCGTGAACAGATGATAGAATAATATGATACATGTGGAATCAAGAACATAAGTATCCATAGTATTTCTATAAATAGAGTCATTTATGGAAATTGTGCATTTGCTCATTTCGTTTGTATCGTATAGATCATGCCAAAAGAAAGAAGGTATAGCCTTAACACACCTGAACCGCTTCTCTTGACGATCCCTCCAACACACCTTGATTGCGACAAAACATGTAACAGCGGATCTAAGTAGGGAAAAGTCCGTATGATATTCTTGAGAGAGATTGTACTGTGCTCTCTTAGAATAGAAAAATCTCATTGCGCACAATATAACTTCGTTGAAAATCTCTTAGAATTGCAGATATGTATTGAAACTCCATTTGTTTGCCTTCAATCCATATAGAATTGCAAATCTCTTCAAATTGCAAATGTTACATATGTATTTTAATGATTTATGTAGAAGTCTTTATTAAAGAGAGTGGGCCCCACTCTTTTTATGACTAAGCCACATAGTCATCTTAATTATTCCACCTTTCTTTGTGAGTTAAGACTCACTTTCATAGCCTCTTCGGGCTGCCACGTATTAGCTCATCCATTCCTAACCAATTAAAATCTTAGTTAATTGTTAATCTCTCATCAAAATTAATAATTACCCGATTATCCACATAATTAAGAATTATCTCAAATTACTTAAAATATTACTCACTTTTAACACACCTTACTATCATGGTCATGCGGTAACTTGTATGGCACTAGTCCATAAATACCGGGTATTTTAGCTCGGGCCGTATTTTATCCCAACATGCCAAATTTTGACGAAAATTCATTTTCTTTGATTTGCTTACCCTCTCACATTCATGAATTTACATATCACTTGTTTGAAATAGCATAATACTTATAATCTCCAAAAAATATTGTCCTTGAATTGAGGTCAATTATCTTACGACAATTTCACGTACAATACTACAGGGTGTATCATCGTCGTAATATAATATTGCGGAGTGTAACATCGACGTACTACTGCGGGGGGTAAGATCATCATGCACTTATCATTCTCATAACCCATAGCTCGAGCGAATACTTTAACATTCTTCTTGCCATTTAGGAAACTGTTCTTTGGATAAATCCAAAGTCCAGGGCATTCCCCCTTTAAGCCTCTTTCTCACAGCATGACTTGGAGTCGGGATCCTTCAAATCTCGTAACTTTTTCTACCTTCTATTATGCAGCATGTACGACTCTAACTTTGTATGTGCGCCTATGTGACTCTTCTCTTCTCTTTCCTCCAGCATTTAGCCTATTTCTAGGCTTCACTTTGTGAACATATATAAAATTATGTCAAGTTGTCCCTCTGGGCACCATTAACTTTGCTTCATCTAAGTAGGTCATACTATAACATAATTCTTACTTTGATTTATCGTTACTGAGGTCTGCTACCAAACTCCAGGTTACTCTCATTGCTTATCCTATATGCATAAAGCTAAGTCTTTTAACACTTCTTCATTGTTGTTCATCTTAAGACCGATGGCCTGATCTCATCTCGCACGTTGTAGATTTTACCCATCTATTGTTGATTTACCTCAATGTTGATCTACAATCTTCCATTGATAACTTGAAACTTCTCACGTAATATATTACTACTAGGGCTTACGTTGCATCGTGGAACATTTGAAGTGATTTTCCTGATCTACCTTGGGGAGATACTGTACTTCCATAACCCTATTTCATATCATAGTCATCCCAATGTGATTCTCCTTACGTTGGTATTTTAATCCTGTAAAATTCATGAACTCATTACTCAATCGAAGGTCCAAAAGTCATCCTTTATTTATCACAATTACACCCTTATTCTATTACCAGGGCATCATTCTATCTATTCTAAATGCTATTATCTTAGACTCCTTTGAGTTCATTCAGGCTATACTGAACTTTCTATAACTTAGAGAAACCATCAGCTCTTTTGTTTTCATGGGCTTAATGATAATTTATCCATTCTCGTAACCTTCTCACTTGCCTTTCCTTATCCTTACTCATGTCTTTCTAAAACCTTTTCGCTCTACCATACTTTAGCTTGCGACCTACACATATTCATTTATACTACTCGCACCTTCCTTTAACTTGCTTGCACCATAGATTTCCTTGCGTTATTCTGGAACATCAAGAGAGACATCGCATCGTCTCTAACTTTTTTTTACTCTCTTAACTAGATTTCTCGATACTTAGAAACCATAAGCTGGAAGGTATGCCACTAAGGACACCGCTATCATTCCTGGATACTTAATCCCTATGCTGCTAGCCCTTTATCTAAAGTATAGATTATTCACAACCTTCTACACCTGAGTATCTCGTACGTTATTCACCTTTACCTTACTTACCTTAAAATCTCGCATCACATCTACTATCTCTTTCATGACCTCCCTTCCACATAGGTATAATTCACATCTATAACTTGAAGCTCTCTTGTAATACTTGCACCTATGGTGCATACACAATTTGGTGGTAACTCTATACTGAATTTTTTTTAGGTTGGTACTCTTCTAACTGGATCTATCGTAGGGTTGTTATGGAATATTGTGGTTTTATTATAATATCTCTCTTATGCCTATGATATTAAGGATGATCCTGCAATATTTTCAATCACGATTTTTATAATTGTCTGGGGCTAATAATCAGACTCCTGATTTACTTGGTTGATGTAACTTTTTAGTTTCCTCTTCCTTCTTATCAACCTTTATGTAGGCTTAAGCTATCTTCCAATCTGCGGCTCATGGCATTTAGTTATTACTTTAGCCTTTCATGGACGTTATGGAAAACCATGATACAATCTTATAATGATTCAATCCTTTGTCTATGACCTGGACCCAGTTCCTTCTTTTAACTTATATTGTAGTCTTCTACGGGTGAGCATTAATTGAATAATTCCTTTCGTTCCATCTCAGCTTTCTTCAAACATAAGCAATTGATTTTCCTAGTCTTTTTGCCCCCTTGTAGCGTGCATACTTAGCTTATCTTACTTCCCATACGTGCCAGAATTTTTGTGCAACTCATATGGCCTCAAATATTACTTTCGATTTTTCTCCCTGTTTATTAGTCACGGTAGGTGCCACTTTCTTTTGGAGTGCATATAATTTTGTAGGGAGACTATTTTTACATGACCATTTCTCCTTCAAATTACCATGTTTAGGTTGAAACCTTCTTCCTTATCTCCTCAGCTAGTCTTTCATTGTAGTACTTAGGGAGGACCCTCTGACTCTTGTAAAGTTGCGAGCTTATTACATTGTATACTCGACTTACTTTTTGATGTCCTTCCTCGCCTATAATTATCCGTAGTTACTCGCCTCCATACCCTTGTGTTTGTAGGGTTGCTTCTGAACTGATATTTTGACCATCTTTCCAATGGCATGCTCTTTTATTTCTGTAATACTCATACGGTACCTTTAACTACCCCATATCCTATCTAAATATTTCTCAAGGATCACGATGTCAACCACGAGGCTGAATTCACCATATTGGATTTTACTATGTTTATCTTGCACGATCTGTTGATTTGTTTGTATCCTCTTGTCTAGCCATAACTAGGCCCTTCCTGAATCAACTACTAACTACTCGTTAGCTCATTATCATATCAATATTCCACATAATCTTTCTTGGGTCATTTCCTTTATCTTAACTTACGTCTCGCATTGGCTCCTTATCTATCAATAACATCTCGGGCAGGAACCCTCACCTCCTCTCCTTGACGTCGTGTTTGCTATAATGTTCTGGAATTGCAGCATATTTATAGGTTTGAATAAGTGCAATCTCATCCTTTTTTTCTTTTTTTTTTTCATCGCATTCTTCCTTTGACATTCCATAATTACTAGAACCACTTAATTCTGACTTAATGCCACATCACTCCATATTCCCCCCTTTAGGGGAGTACTAAGATTTAGTGCTATGACGATCTATATATATATATATATGTTTTACCTCTTTATCTTTGGAGTCTTTTCACATCATCGATGACCCTTACTTGCCTTGCGGTAATCCTTTTGTACCAAGGATAACAAATTTCCTTACTCGCGAGGGTGACGCTTAGTATAATTGGCACATATAGTCCCTTAAGCTTAACTTTGTTCACATTTCTTGCTTTATCGAAGCGTCTTCCTGATGACCTTTAAAGGTTGTTCTTCTATCGTCCATTCTATTATAGCTGGAATGCAATTCTAAAATTCTTATGATGCCGACTATTATCAAATCAGCCAGTCCCTAATTCATGTTTAGTTTATCTTGTTCACCAGTCCATACTGATTTTTATTGCTCTAGGGTATAACTTTCCCTTCTGGTTATCACATTAGAGTCACGAACTTATTTCTCGAAATGAGGATATGACTTTATGGCCTATATTATTTTTTGTCTCAAGGCCTGTCACCTATCTTTTTTTTTCCTTCCCTCGAATATAGACTTTGTAACGCGGCCATTCATCATTTTTCTTTAATCTACCATTGTCATCCATGTATCACATCTTACTCATAATGCTTCATTAACTCTCTTCTTATTTCCCTGCTAACATCTTTATCTATCACTTTATTCTGAAAACCTCAACAAGACATTCTCTTGATTTTAGCTCCCCTTGCTCCATCCACTAGCTCTTCGGGTTGCCTAACCTTCTCCCTCTACTAGGGACGGGAGCCACACTAAGGTAATATTTATTCCTTCTAGGCTTCTAGTGCCTATATTTGTAATTAACTTTTTTGAACATTCTAGTATTTATATCTAGCAATACTATTATAGAGTGTACCATCTGGATGTCCCACAGGGAGATCTATTAACACCTTCGTAATATCCTTCGGAAATGTCAACTAACACAAACAATTCATTCACCATTTTGGGTTACTATAACCCTAGCCGGATTCCTGATATTCTGTCCTTCTCTTAAACTACATGTTGATACCTAATTTTTCCTAAAATATTTTTAAAATTGCATAAATACCTTCAAATTCATGCATTAATAGCAATTGGTGTTTTTCCATAATCTTTCTGCATTTTTATTAATTTGTCCAGCATTTTATTTTCAATAAATAATTATAAAATTGCATCACAAATGATTTCAAGAGCGTTCCTTGATTTAATTTATTGTTTATGGTCCTAATAAGATAAAATTATTTCATAATTATCCAAATTGGCATCTTTTGACTATAATTGCAATGACTTTGCAATCATAGCCCAACATATAATTTCGTACTATTTTTTACCAGAAATTAGTCCTTTGTATTTAAAAATACCAAACCATTTTTTAACTATTTTCAATGCTTGAAATTCATTTTTTTATAATTACTAGCTATTTTATAAATTATTTTAACTAATTCGAATTGGGTATTTAACAAAGCCCCATTTCATTTCAGTTATAACCTATTTAAACCAGCCCAAGACCCTAGGCCCAAAATCCTAATACTACCCGACCCAAATCCTGGCCGTTGATTATTTGTGATCAACGGCCCAGGTTATTTCTTACCATAATTAACCTAACGACCTACCCCCCCCCCNCCCCTACCCCAAACCCCTCATTCTCTCTCAAACTCCCTCTGCCCTAACCATGGCTTCCACTCGCCGTCAACTATAGTGGTTCACCACCACTCCCAGCCTTAACGGCTCCCCCATGGCCGGGATTCATGATGTCTTTGAGGTCCTCAAGGGACGAATGGCCGTTCACTTACCCCTTGGGCCTGTGCTCACCATTCGCAGGCCACCATGGCTCGATCGAGTAAGATCTTTTTATTTTCCGTCTAAACCTATGGGTTTCTAAGCAGGTCTCTCTATTTCTGGGTTATTTTTCTAGAAAACGCTAATCTATTCTCCTTTACCTCTTAGATCGGTAACAGATCTGAGGTTTTTCTGAGCTATTTTTGTTTGTTTTATGAAAAACCTTTCGATTTCTCAAAGCATCGCTTTATTTTCCCATTAGGGTTTTTGGAACCTTTCTTCAAAACATACTTCTGAACTTTTAAGGTTGTTCTCTGATTCTCATATGTTTAAACGACTTTTTGTTAAGTTGCTTTTTTAATCTTAATTTGTTATGTTAAAGCCCTAGTTTTATCACTATGTTATAATTCTTGAGTTCATCCTTGCTTTTCGATTCTGCTATGTGTATGTTCGATTCTCATGAGTATGCCTCGATTGATTAAAGTATTTTTTGATTTTTACCCTAATAATGTTTTATTAGGGTTTCCAATTTGGTTCTGTTTGCTTACACTCTTTTTATTTGTTTATTCATGGAAGTCTATACTTTTAGTACTATTTTCGATTCTGTGAATCCCTAATTTCCTATGTTAATATCCTTTCTGATTTCTGGCCTTTAAATTATTTTCTTTCCTTATTATGTGGTTGACTATACTGTTAATTGATTCTTATGTTATTTCCTTAATTGGAATCTTATGTACCTAGCCCCATTTGCTTACTTTGTACCTACTGTGTTTGAATTATTTCCTTATTTGTTATGCTCCAGCTATACATGATTTCTTTCCTTACTTGGTACATGTTCTTTACTGTTTGAACCGATTCACTTAATTAAGGGAATACTTGGACTGATTTTACTCTAATTGATTTCGAGTTCTATAATTACTAAACAATTTGACTCTTACCTTATTTACCTAGCTTTCAAACTACTATATATATATTGCTCTCTTCTACTCTCGTTACACAGTCTTCTACACACACGAACTTACATTAGTTCACAACTCGCTCATACACTCAAAAACTCTTCTGCTTACTTTTGTTACTTGCTATTGTTACTAAATTAGCCGGCTACAAGCCAACGCTAACTATTGCACTTTCATATTCTTCACTTTGTGTCTATTCTCCTTACTGGTATGTTCTGATTTTAAATTCAAGTTCCAAAATCAATGTGTTTCTTCTACTGCTTTAGTTTATCATTTTACTAATCTGTTTCTGTCTATTGTTTGCTTCTCAACATGTGTTTAACTTGTTTTACTTAGTATACTAGTTATGTTCTAACCCCTTTTTAGGATCAGCTTATTTATGAACGTGTTTACTTCCTGTGTAATTTGTCTCCATGTGACTCCACCCTATCTTTGAATGTTTGTCTATGAGTTTCCTAGTTCTGGTATGCACCTATTGTGCAATTGTTACCTTAAGTTGTTCTGATTATATGCTCAATTCTATTTGATACTACTATGTCTTCTATTATTTGTTCTGGAATTCATAATCCTATACTATGTTTACATCATTAGTTATCCCCAATCCCACAAGTCCCTAAGCACTTCTGATTCTATGCAACCATATCCCTAATCAGCAATTTTGGAACCCATGACATATTGTCTGCTATTCCTTGAGACTTCTATGCTTATGCTTGTTATGTGCTCACATTGGGTGTTGTATCTATCCCCAACCCCCTTACCCTTGTGTGAAGGACTGTTGTTTGAGTGTTACTGAACCTGTTATGTTCTGTAGTTGATCTACTGTTTGTTTAATTACCCTACTCTTGTTCAAACTATTTTACTACTTAACCACTTCATAATTTTATAAACTTCAACTGAGTCTTTTCAATACTTCTTATACCAAAGCCTTTTCAAAACCATCTCAAGCACTCTCACTCTCCTCTTAGGTCCTTAAGTTCTGCCCCTCCAGTGTGTGACTGCTTTGGGATTCCTGTGAGATCTCTTTGAAATCTGATGCACTGGGTTGGCTCTTCCACACTGCACTTACTCAGTTCTAGCTATGAAATCTGGGTGTGAGCACTGTCCAGGATCCTTGAGGTCCTTAGGGAACTCTGACACACCCGGACATGAGAAAGTCTATGAAACTTTGACAGTTGAGGTTATGAACACATGGTATATATGGGCCTCCTTCAGGCTCCCTATAGTTTAACTTCTTCTTTTCTATCTATTTATGTAATTCATTCAACTACATGTTTCTAGTAATTATTGTAAGCAGATATTGGGGATGGCTAATGAAATGGGGAGGGTAGCTATGTAATTCTATCATTGGGTAGAAAGCATGTCTTAGGCTTTTCACTATTTCTATCTGTATTAGAATCCATGCTTAGGATCAACATATTCATTCAAACCATGTCAAACATGGATTAGATATCATGTCTTCAAGGCTTTCATGTTTACTGCTTTAACATACAACATGTCCTTAATTTATGCTTATGCCTACCGCTTAGATCCTGCTCCTAGGATAATAAAATAGGTATAAAATTATTACTCTTATGCATTCAAAAAATCATGTTTCAGTCATTCTGTAATCCTCTTTGTGAATTTTAGAAATCATGCCTTTAGGGATTCTGTGTATCCTAAAATTATGTCTTAACCATCCTGCGTTTATATATGTATATTAGATATCCTGCTCTAGGATTTTGTTTGCATCTGCTTAACCATGCCTAGTTTAACTACTGACTCGCGAAAAAGGTAAAAATAGTGTTACATATAATTGTATTGCTCTTAATAAAACTAGTAACAATCTCTGCATTCTCGTATCACCTAGAACAGCATGTTTTTAGGTAAAATAACTTCTGGAATGTCTAAAGGTTAACATGCTTAAAAATCAGTAGCAAACTGATTAGGCCCCTACTCCTGAGTTTATAAAAATAAAGTTGCATATTTCTATGCATTGACATTCACTTAGATATCCTGTCTTAGGATCTTGTCTAATAAAATTGCCTCTTGTTTGTGTTTGAGATGTGTTGATTATGTGCATTACTTGTGGAGGTAAATCTGGGCCTCATAACTGCTTACCTGTATTTATCTGATTAGTCTTATTTGTTCTTGCATGTCGCATAGAATTTTATCCTTTTAAAACCTTAGGGGTCTGTCTAGAACTACCTATATTTAGAGGTCATAAATTCCTCTAGGACCATTAAGAAGGGATGGGTAACAACATGCATAGAGATCGCTAAATAAACTCGCTTAATAACCGCTAAGGGATGGGGTAAGGGGTAGATATGGATATGATGACCGGTGCGCTAATACCACGTATAGCTCCTCACTGAGGAGTAATTACCGGGAATTGGTCTCCCCTATTCCCTACATATGTGTGCTTAGACTGCGAATCTTTTCACAACCATTACTTGTTGCCATGTATATACTTGAATGCTTATTTTCTACTTGCTAAAATTCACAAAGTTTGTTTGGCCAGGAACCACAGTTGTGGAATTTGAGGGGTGCCTAACACCTTCCTCTTGGAGTAATTCAAGCCCTTACCTAATCTCTGGTTATTCAATTAGTGTTATTATAACCCTTAATAGGTGCCCTAACGCACCTTAATTCGTTAGGTGGCGACTCTTAAAGTATTTCACATCCCTTTTCCCAAAAGGAGATGAGTTGTCCTAATAACGTCAAAAACCCTGACCGATCCGAAAGGAGAGGAAAAAGGGGGCGCGACACTACACTTGTTAGCCCCCATAGGGCATAACTGAGATGGGTGTGGCCGATTGTACATACATCTATTACTGTTGAAGGTAACTCAAAATGCTTGTATTCCTCTACTTGAATTGTAAATATTGTTAATCTTTATTAACTTGGTACCTCATACCCTTCTTCACCTTGCTTCTTTTACTTGCTGAAACTTGTGCCTACCTTCCGATTTTCTTATTCCTTTTTACCGTAAGAGTGGATAGATATTTTTTCCTTAGGGATCCTTATCAAGAAACCTACACATCCTAGTACACATATGATCTGCTGAATGCCTCATATTTATCCATTATAAGCATGATGCAAAAATCGAGTTCCTCTGATTCAACTCTTCCATAGCTATATCACTTACCAACCCTCTTTCTAGATGTAGGAATCGTCGTATTGTGAATAAGATAGAGTTTAGAAAATTGAGTTCTTACAACTGAGCTCTACCACAAGATCTAGAGTAAGAAGAAAGAGTGACAGTTCTAAATGCCCTGTAGCCTCCTGCTTATAAGTGTGGTGCACAACACACCCATAAACAAGACTCAACTAGACACGGCTTGTAGACTCCTTAGGACAGAACTGCTCTGATACCACTTATGTCACAATCCAAACCGATGGGTTGCGACGGGCACCCGGTAACTTACTCAACCGAGTACCAACGTAACGTATCTTTCTTGTTACATCATCATAGGTAAGTTGGCCAGAAGGGATGTATGAGGTAAGAATAATAAAACATGAGAGAACACTCGAGATAAAATGACCTAACGTGATATACTGACTTATACATGTGATGTACGGGCCTATAAGGCCAAAATAATCACTCGTACACTGAACACAGGCCGACAAGGCCATACAATCTCTCATATACATGACATATGTCTACAAGCCTCTAAGAGTACATAAATGTCATAAGGCCGAGACAGGGCCCCGACATACCAGTCAATACATGTCTAAATAATACTAACCAAATAAGCAACTCCAGAGCAAATGGAGCGCACCAACATCTCCAGATAAGCTGATAGCCTACTTGGAGGACTCTCAACTAGTCTATCGGGACCTGTGGGCATGAAACGCAGCGTCCCAAGGCAAAAGGGACGTTAGTACAAATGATTTATCGAGTATGTAAGGAATGAAAATCCATAAACAATAGTCATGAGAGAAACGTGGAGTTAAAGACTCAACATGTATATCTATATAGCTATGTGAATCATTTAATATTAGAATGTCATGCATATGGGTATATGTGTTCATAACATCATCAAGCCTCTGAGGGCATCCTATCCTATCATCTCGGCCAATGTTGGCAAATCATCAACGTATACCAATTGATCAGGTGGTGATGCATATATAACGTTGTAGCCTTTTTCCATATTATATATATATATATATATACACGCGTATATAATAGCTTCTGGTCATGGGTCAATGTAAATGAATGCAATGCAGGAGAAGTACGTCAATAAAATCTTACGGAGTGTCATAAGGCCATTATGCCGTTGATTAATATCATGAAATAAACTTTATCAACTTACATATTTTCTGAGATCCATGAACAGATGATAAAATAATATGATACATGGGGAATCAAGAACATAAGCATCTCTAGTATTTGTATGAATAGAGTCATTTATGAAAATTGTGCATTTGCTCGTTTCGTTTGTGTCGTATAGATCATGCCAAAAAAATTAAGGGATAGCCTTAACATACCTGAACTGATTCTCTTGACAATCCCTCCAACATACGTTGATTGTGACAAAACATGTAATGGAGGATTGAAGTAGGGGAAAATTCGTATGATTTTCTTGATAATGATTGCACCGTGCTCTCTTAGAATGGAAAAATCCCGTTGCGATTACACAATATAACTTCGTTTCAAATCTCTTAGAATTAAAGATACGTATTGAAACTCCATCTGTTTGCCTTCAATCCATACATAATTGCAAATCTCTTCAAATTGCAGATGTAACATATGTATTTTAATGATTTATGTAGAAGTCTTTATTAAAGAGAGTGGGCCCCACTCTTTGTATGACTAAGCCACATAGTCATCTTAATTATGTCACCTTTCTTTGTGAATTAAGACTCACTATCATAGCCTCTTTGGGCTTCCACGTATTAGCTCATCCATTCCCAACCAATTAACATCTTAACTATTTGTTAATCTCCCACCAAAATTAATAATTACCCGATTATTCACATAATTAAGAATTATCTCAAATTACTTAAAATACTACTCACTTTTAACACACCTTATACATTTTACTATCATGGTCATGTGGTACCTTGTATGGCACTAGTCCATAAATATCGGGTATTTTAGCTCGGCCCGTATTTTATCCCAACATGTCAAACTTTGACGAAAATTCATTTTTTTTTATTTGTTTACCCTCTCACCTCCATGAATTATATATCACTTGTTTGAAATACCATAATACTTATAATTTCCAAATAATATTGTCTTTGAACTGAGGTCAATTATCTTATGATAAATTTACGTACAATACTACAAGGTGTAACATCATCGTAATATAATACTGCGGAGCGTATCATCGACGTAATACTATGGGGCATAACACCCTCTTGATGGGATCGGATTTGATTGGCTTCAGGAATCATGCTTCTTTGTTGTTCCTCATTGCCGATACCAACTCCACTAAGCTGATGTTGAAGTTGTAATCCGATAATCTGGGATATGTGGAGTCCCAGGCCCCTAGCACCTCTTTATCTTGTAATGACTTGCAATTCCGACCACGGTCGGTTCTTCTGTCGAGAGTGAACCTATCTGAGGACCAGAAAATCTTTGTTGTTGCGCCCCTCAGTTCCTTCATATGGCAAGAAACGAACTTTAGGAGACTTCCGATCCGCGTCGAAGTCGCTTTTAAACTTGTCCTGGTTCTTGTCTCAGTCATGTCTCTTGGTTGATGTCAGGATACCTGGGTTTATCGTCTTCTATCCTTATTTTTGACTCGTAATGGTTATGGACATTCGCTCATGTGGTTGCTTGGAATTCGAGCAGGCTTTCCTTCAACTTTCGGGAGGCATAGGAGCTCCATGGATTCAAGCCCTTTATGAACGCCTCCGCTGTCCACTCGTCTGGTACAGGCGGTAGCAATATCCCCTCTTTATGGAATCAGATCACGAATTCTCGCAGTTATTCGGACTCGCCTTGTGCAATCCTGAATATGTGTGTCTTCCTTGCTTGGACCTTCCTTGCCCCAGCATGGGCCTTAATGAATGAATCTGCAAGCATCTCAAAGGATTCAACTAAATGCTCGGGTAAGAGTAAATACTATGTTAGGTGCCCCTTTGTGAGGGTTTTACCAAATTTCTTCAGCAAGACTGGTTCGATCTCATGTTGAGCTAAATCGTACCCTTTCACATCCATGGTGTAGGTTGTGATGTGCTCCTGTGGATTCGTAGTCCCATCGTATTTTGGTATATCCGGCATCTTGAACCTCTTTGGAATTAACACTGGTGTTGCGCTCGATTTAAACGGCAACTCAGTGTACTTTTTGAATCCGGGCCTTTTAGTATGGGTGGTGTGCCCGGAATCTGAGCTATCCGAGCATGGAACTCCTTCGCATTTTGATTTATTTGTTCGTTCATTTCCCTCATAAACCTCATAAGCTCAGTTTGAAGGGATCATTCCCGTTGTCATTCCCAGATCCGCTATCGGTTCCTCCCACACAGTCGAAACCGACTTCTCTCCTTGGAGTGTTGTTATCATTTCTCTGAGCCATTTGATTTACAGGAGCGCTGGGAGAAACCAAACCCCTTCCATTTGCATTATTGGAAGCGCCTGATAACGCTTGTTTCAACTCTGTCATTACCTGATCCTGCCTTGAGAGGTGACTCATGATTGCTTTCTGTTGTTCTCTTAAGATTTTCATTGTTTTCACAACATGTTCCTCCTCTGCATCATCGGGAGTTGTCTCCCACACATTCCAGGCCCTTCACGAATCGGGGTTGTTTCGTCCCCTTTGTTATGGGTGTCGTTGATTGAGTCCTCATGTTGAGGTAAATCTTCGCGTCCCTTAATGTTGTATGTGATGTTGACATCATTAGCTGCTATATCTAATTTCTTACTAAGGAAAAAATCAAACAAGTTAGTAATAAACGTGAGGATCAAAGCAATTACGTAACTGTCTAAGCTCCACGGTGGGCGCCAAATTATTTACCCATAAAAAGGTACAGTTAAATTTATTACATGGTTACAAACAAGCAAACTAATTTGTTCTAAAAATGATAAAATAAAATTAAGAATGAAATTTAGCAATTGAAATTGAAGGAAATGACAAGCCTGGTTCCGAGCGCAATGTCTCCAAGGATAAAAGAGTCGTGTCCTATGATGGCTACTTAGCCTGCTATTTATAGCTTTATCTAGGGAAGCAAGATCCTAGGATTAAGATCCTCTCAAATGATAATAAAAGTGTCATTGATGAATATATAATGGGAGGCCATGAATGTAAATATTCTCAGTAACGGTTGCTCATTTAATATTAGAGAATATTCTCGCATTGAATGCTATCGAATGGCAAATACTCGACCTGCTTCCGTTGACTACACTTCCTTTGGGATTTAGCCGATGTCGATTGTAATTGTTATATTTGGTACTGATTGTTATTTGACTTGTCTTTTGCCTATCTCAGTATCACGTGTGAAGCTACTATTCGACCATTTATTATAAACCAATTTTACCCCGTACGGACCTATCAACTTGTTAATTCTTCTTTAATACATGTCAAGGTCAAGCTGTACTTTCTGATCTTCGTTAAACAAGTAGAAGCTCTCGTGCATTACTCTGATTTCTCTTTCAATGGATTTCGATTTAAATTATCTAGTGCCTTACGAAACCAACTTCAATTACGACACGATATTTAAATAACATCTCCATTCTAAATTGACAATGAATAAATTAAGTAACATCAGATGGAATGGATACATTTCTTATCCTATTTAAAGTAGTACACAGCAAAAACAAAGAAACCAAAATACTAAACTGCCATCTTTTATCTACGAATACGATGAGGTAAAGTCGAGTATTTTGAATTTGGGGTGAAGAAATAAACTTCCTTGATTCCTAGATTTCTCTGCAGATCGATTGACCATCTTTAATTTGAAGTTCCATTCGTTAGCCAAAAGAAAATAAATAAATAAAATGTGTAATGCTGGTGGCAAAGGCTTATTCACGGTTGTAGCTAACAGTAAGGGGCAAGTCGGTACCTAACACGATAAGTTAGTTTCTGTTCGTTACGGCTTTTTTCGTTTCATGATGCATCACAAATTTCGTATTACTTTTATGTCAGTTACAAGAAAAATCATTGAATCTTCAAGTTGAACTTTTAATTATTATCTAACTAAAACAATAAAATTTGTAAATGGATTTAAAAAAATATATTCAATTTAATTAACAAAAATTTATGTTGGTTAATCTCTCTCTATATATATATGCAATCTCAATCCGAAATAGCGTCTAAATATTCATGATGGTAAATTAGGTTCCAAGCTAAATATATGCTTATACTTTTAATGAATTGCTTAGTGTAAATATAGGTTTATGCAAAAATTACTGGATTCACGGAACCCGTACCGTTTGCTCTACATCCACCCCGTCCCCAACTAATTAAATAAGTAGTTAAAGTTCACACGTTGAATCCAAATCTGATTTGCATTATCTTAAATTTTCAAACTTTAAAGTTGCAATATATCAATTTGAAATAACAATAAATAGCTTCCCTATATATGTGTGTGAACTTGATAATACATTCTATTGTTAGTTAATGATATCAGATTTATCTGCCTGAAAATAAGGTAAAACAACAAATTATTTTTCAAAACTTGCCTATAATAATATCACTATTTTGGTATTCAATTACTTGCAATTATTACACCATATTCTAAATATGGCTTAGTTCACACTTAATTTCTCAAAAAAAAGAAAAACTTCTTTATTGCGGCTCCTTTTTATTGAACGAAAAGTATATATATATATATATTTGTATCTTGTGCCCACAATGAGCAGATAGCAATATTAATTAAGAAAAGTAGAACAATGGTGACCCATTGTACTTTGTTCTTTTTTATTTCTTTTCTGATTATTATTATTTGTAGAACAGAAAGTCTCCTTGTTAATATCACTATACTTGAAAATGCCGTAGCAACAGGAGCAGGTAATTTTTTTCTTTTGTTGGTTATGTTCACTAAACACTTATTTTTTAAATTAATATTTTGTACATATTTAATAAGCATAAAATTTAGCTGGTTCTAACTTAATAAGTGGTACATATTCAATGAATTTCTTAAAATAATTGGTTCAGCTGAACCCGCATCCCGTACGCTACCTCCGCCCTTGCGTAGCTTATCTATCTAAATAGAGTAGCATCTATTATCATTCGAATTATTTATGTTTTCATTTTCATTTAATTATATAATGTTGTGTTTATAGTTTGCTTGGATGGAACTCCACCAGCATACCATCTTGATAGAGGATCTGGCACTGGACTGAATAATTGGGTAATATCAATTGAGGTAAGTTTTGTTTCAATAGCTGTTATTTCGACAACTGTTATTTAAGATTTTAATATCTATGCATATGATAAGTGAATTTCTATCTTAGTATATATAAAAACATATTAATTATATAAATTTGTTAACTTGGATATTAAGGGAGGTGGATGGTGTCAAAATATTACTCATTGTCTTCAGAGGAAGAATAGTCACTTGGGATCTTCTGCAAAAATGGGTAAGCAAGTTGCTTTCTCAGGGATTATGAGCAATGATCCCAAGTTTAATCCAGGTAAACTTCAAATTAATTTTTAATTCATGCCGTCATTTCAGTTTATTTCTTTTTTAAAAAAAATTAAATGTACCATGTATGTTTATATAGAGTTTTGTATAATTAATACAACTACGTATACACCTTTTTGGAAATTTGTAGAATTTTATAATTGGAATAGAGTTAGTGTCAGATATTGTGATGGAGGATCTTTTACGGGAGATGTTGAAGCAGTTGATCCTGTAAGTCTCATTAAGTTTATTTTCCTGCTCCTAATGTTTTAATTACAATAATATTCAAAAGGTTTTTTCACTAATTAAAAATTCCAAATTTTACAGGCTACTGGACTCCATTATAGAGGGGCAAGGATATTCAAAGCTATTATGGCTGATTTATTGGCCCAAGGAATGAATATAGCTGAAAACGTATGCTTATATTCGATGTTTACACCAACTCAATATATATATATATATATATATATATTACATCGTTATTTAATACATATTCTCACATCAATTTTTCACTAACCATAGTAAACTACTACTATAGTTTTGTATAATTTTATGTAAATACCTAATTAAGAGTAATAAGTTATTTCCCCTTCTTCTTTTCCCTCCCATCAAAGAAAAAAAAAACAAAAGCAAGATTTTCTTTTTTTAACTCTATTTTTTTTAAAAGGTTAATATTTTGAAATGGTAGGCTATACTTTCTGGATGTTCAGCCGGGGGATTATCATCAATTTTGCATTGTGACAATTTTAGAGCTCTACTACCAAAGAGTGCTAGAGTTAAATGCTTTTCAGATGCTGGTTATTTCGTTAATCTGTAAGCGTTATATTTTTCTTTCACATTTTATTTCAATTCACATATATAACTTCTTCTTTTTTTTTTTCCTTTTGGCAATTAAACTCTCGCAATTTATGTTCAAAACATTGTTTTATTCTCATCGATTTGTTTCTTGCTATAATAATTTAATGTGCGTTTAATCACAGCAAGGATATTTCAGGGGAAGCATACATGGAAGAGTATTTCAATGATGTTGTCACTTTACATGTATGCTTCATTTAACTCTTTTTCAGATCCTTTTTTTTTTATTTAAATATAATTAATTATTTTGGAAATGTTGAATTTAGGGCTCCGCCAAGAATTTGCCTCCATCATGTACTTCAACATTGAAACCAGGTTTGGTAAGAGCATTAGAATCTCAAGAACTAAGCTTATGCAAAATAATGAAATTGCAAATCTAATAATAAAAAGTATGTTGCAGTGCTTTTTCCCTCAAAATGTGGCTCATCAACTTCAAACGCCACTTTTCATTATAAATGCAGCCTATGATCATTGGCAGGTCAGTTTATTAGAATATTGTTCTTTCTCGTCCAAAATAAGTAATTTTTTTTATTATTTTCACGTAGATTAAGAAATTCACTTTTTAATATTAATTAGCATTAAAATTAATCATATTAATCTTTACTATTTCTTCACATAAGCACTCCTAACACATATTCCAACACTATTTACTCCAAAGGTAATGTAGGAAAAAAATAATTAATTCTTTCTTGAAATCTGAAAAAATCATTTATTTTGGACCACAAAAAAAGGGCAAAATAAGTGATTTTTTTATTGTTTTCACACATAGTAGGAAATTCACCTTTTAACATTAATTAGCAGTGAAATTGACCATATTAATCTTTATTATCTCTTCACATAAACACTCCTAACACATACTCCAACATTATTTACTCCAGAGGCAATGTAGGAAAAAAATAATTAATTCATTCTTGAAATCTGGAAAAATCACTTATTTTGGACCACAAAAAATCACTTGTTTTGGACCGCAAGGAGTAAGATTTTCAAACATGCTTATAAATTCTTTTTTTTCTTTTCTCCCTTTCACTTTTTAATTTCTTTTGTCTCTTGAATTTTGAATATTTACTTTTTAAATTTAGGTAAGGAATATTTTGGTCCCTTCTACTGCTGATCCTACTGGAGCCTGGAAAAATTGCAAGGCTGATATGAGGAATTGTACACTAAGTGAACTCGAAGTTCTTCAAGGTCATCTTAAATTTTTTTTTTTTTGACACATTATTTATTCGTTTATTTGTGTTATAAAAGAAACAAAGAGATTTTCCGAGTACATGAAAATTCTGTTTAAGTAATTTTGGAAGAATTATTTTAGGTTTCAGATTAAACTTTTTAAAGGTATTGGAAGGGTTAGGCCCTTCTTCAACAAGAGGATATTACATCAACTCTTGCTTTTCTCATTGCCAAACTCAACAACAAGCCTATTGGTTTGCTCCAAATTCACCTAGATTATTCAACAAGGTAAAATTTATTAAGCTATCTTGCTATAGATATATCCAATTTTTTTTCCTATAAATTGATTTTTAATCATTTGACATGAATGATATTTCAGACAATTGCTGAAGCAACAGGGGATTGGTTTTGGGAAAGAAATCAGTTTCAAGAGATTGATTGCCCCTATCCTTGTGACAAAACTTGTGTTGAAGATAGCAATGGTGAGATAATTATTAGGTCAGAAGTTATAGATTTTTCATAGAAGTTTGAGATTTATAGAGGGGATTTTTAGAGAGAAAACCATAATGTATGATCATAATTATAATGAGCAATGTATGTGGTTGTATTTTGTCTGATTTTTTCAGTGTTTATAATTAAACTTATCCCAATTAGCTAGCCACAATAGAATCAAGAAACTAGGAACTTGAGAAAATAAGTAAACTTGCGCGTAATGCACGATTATTTCCTTCCTTTAGACAGAGGCGGACCTATATGGTCAGCAGAAGGGTCACCGGCACCTTGAAACTTCGACAAAAAATTCTATATATATTTACTAATTTCTTCAAGAAATAGTCAGATATTAACAAAAGCCCCCGTACAAATCTTTATAAGCAGATAAATTTATAACGAGTATAATGGTGTCGTCTTGACTGTCAAATCTTAGATCCGCCTCTGCCTTTAGAAAATATGTAAAAAATATCACATCCTCCTCTTGGCTAACAAAATATACATCACATTACAAAGTCGATGGCAAATTGAATGAGTTGTGCTAAACCATAGTCCATAGTTGAAAACGAATTATCTGGCGTTTTATGATGTACATGCGTAGCTTCTCTTCTTCTTCTTCTTCTTGACGGTACTATTCAACACTTAAATTCTTCTTATCTTGATCCTAACGCCTCTATCATCGCCACTTGATTAGATAACTCAATCTCTTAACCATCAATCTATTCCTTCTATTAAACAAATACATTCGTTCTCTTTAGCCAAATAATTAATGACACGTCTCACTTTCTCTTTCTTCTTTATTATCCAAAATACTGATAATTACCTGAAAGCTACCGGTTATTTTAAACAATGCACGGATTCTATCATCCTTCAATCTCTCATATATGTTGCCTTCCATTGGTGGAGGAGGTCAATGTTATCGAATATTCCCTCCGTTTATATTTAGTTGTCAAGTATTCTAAAAATAAATTTTTATTTTTATTTGTATTATGAAACAATAACAAAAGAAGAACAATATTGCACAGAAAGAGAGAGAGGAAATTCTTATTGAATTTTGGGATGATTTACAATGGGGTAAGACCCCTCTATTTATAGGAGAAAAATGACTTAGCCACAAAGTAAAACTCTCTAAAAGATAGACATTCACTCTAAATAGAATTCTATTTATAACACTCCCCTTGAATGTCTATTCAACAAATAATGTGTCTCGTTAAAACCTTAACTAAAATAAAACCCAATGGGAAAAAAAATTCTAGAAAAGGAAAAAGAATACACATGTTTAGAAATGTGCTTTTTGGTTGCCTCAATAAAAACCTTGCAAGGAAAATCCAGTGGGACGAAACCTTGTAAGGGAAAAAGAGTGCAACGCGCATTAGCTCCCCCTGATGAGAGCATCAATTCACATCCTTGAGCCTTCACATCCCGAGCTTGTACACTAGTTTCTTGAAGGTTGATGTCGGTAGAGATTTTGTGAACAAATCAGTCATATTATCACTTGAACGAATCTGTTGCACATTGATGTCACCATTCTTTTGAAGATCATGTGTGAAAAATAACTTTGGTGAAATATGTTTTGTCATATCTCCTTTTATGAATCCTCCCTCCAATTGGGCTATGCATGCTGCATTGTCTTCATATAAAATCATGGGTAGTTTGTCACACTTCAAACCACATTTGTCTCGAATAAGATGTATTATAGACCTCAACCACACACATTCTCGACTTGGTTCATGAATAACAATTATCTCAGCATGATTAGATGAAGTAGCCACAATTGATTGCTTAGTCGATCGCCAAGATATGGCAGTGGCCCCACATGTAAACACATAGCCTGTTTGAGATCGAGTCTTGTGTGGGTCAGATAAATACCCAGCATCAGCATAACCAACAAGATCGGGACTACAATTTATTGCCATAAAATAAGCCCATATCGGTAGTTCCTTTTAGATACCGTAATATGTGTTTCATTCCATTCCAATGTCTCCTAGTAGGAGCATAGTTATATCTTGCTAAGACATTAACTGAAAAAGTTATGTCAGGACTTGTTGTATTAGTAAGATACATCAGTGCACCAATTGCACTAAGATATGGTACTTCAGGACAAAAGTAGCTCTTCATTCTTTTCTTGAGATCGGAATGGATCTTTATTCACATCAAGTGATCGAACAACCATCGGAGTACTTAATAGATGTGTTCCATCCATGTAAAACCGTTTCAGTACCTTTTCTACGTTGGCAGATTGATAAACAAAAATTTTGTTTGCTAAATGTTCAATTTGCAAACCAAGATATAATTTTGTCTTTCCGAGATCTTTCATCTTGAATTCTTTCTTTAAATAATCAATTGCCTTTTGGAGTTCTATAGGAGTTCCAATAAGGTTTATGTCATCAACATATACGACAAGTACAACAAATTCCGATGTTGTTTTCTTTATAAAAACACATGGACAAATGGCATCATTTATATAACCTTCCTTTAATAAGTACTCACTAAGACGATTATACCACATACGTCCTGATTGCTTTAGACCATACAAAGATCTTTGCAATTTGATTGAAAATATTTCCCGGGACTTTGAATTATGTGTGTTAGGCATTTTGAATCCCTCGGGAATTTTCATGTATATCTCATTATCAAGTGAGCCATAAAGGTAGGTTGTAACCACATCCATTAAATGCATGTCAAGCTTTTCATGGACAACAAAACTAATGAGATAACGGAACGTTATAGCATCCATAACATGTGAATATGTCTCTTCTTATCGACACCAAGCCTTTGTGAAAATACTTATGCAACAAGGCGTGCCTTATATCTTTGTACCTCATTTTTCTCATTTCTCTTGTGTACAAAGACCCATTTATAGCCAACAGGCTTAACACCATTAGGTGTTTGGACTACAGGCCCAAAAACTTCACGTTTCGCAAGTGAATTCAATTATGGTTGGATTACTTCTTGCCATTTTGGCCAATCACGTCTTTGTCGACATTCTCCAACAGATTGAGGTTCAAGATCCTCACTATCTTGCATAATGCTAGATGCAACATTATATGCAAAGACATAACCCACCACTATATCCACTCGATTCAAATTTGTCTCAATATCGATTGGATTTATTGCTCGTTCCTTATTTTCTCGAGTCTCGGGCTCAATGGTTTCCTCGTGAATCTCAAAATTTATTAAATCGTGGATTTCTTCATGACACTCTTTCGTAGTGTCATTTTGATCATTTATTTTCCTTTTTCTAGGATTTCGATACTTAGAACTCAATGGTCTGCCACGTTTTAGGCGTGCTTTTGACTCATTAGCTATGACACTAGAAGATTATCCAATAGGAACATCAATACGGATTGGAACATTCTCTGTAGAGATATGTGATTTTGTTATCCTTTTCAAATCCGTAAATGCGTCTGGCATTTGATTTACTATTCTTTGCAAATGGATAGTATTTTGCACCTCTTTTTCTCAAATAGAGGTACGTGGATCAAGATGAGATAACGATGGATTTTTCCACAAAATTTCTCGTTTGGTTTCACCAATTTCTCACCTTAATTTTGGGAAAAGTGTCTTATCGAATCGGCAGTCTGTAAATCGAGCAGTGAATAAATCCCCCGTTAATGTTTCAAGATAGCGAATAATGGAGGGCGATTCAAACCCAACATAGATTCCTAACCTTCTCTGGGGACCCATTTTGGTGTGATATGGCGGTGCTACAGGCACATATACTGCGCATCCAAAAATTCTTAAATGAGATATATTAAGTTCATGACCCAAAACTAATTGCAACAGGGAATATTTCTGATAATTTGTCGGTCTGAGACGAACTAGCATTGTTGCATGCAAAATGACGTGACCCCAAACAGAAGTGGGTAGCCTCATTTTCATGAGTAATGGTCTTGCTATCAATTGCAGATGTTTAATTAAAGACTTTACAAAGCCATTTTGAGTGTGAACATGAGCTACAGGATGTTCCATTTTTATCCCAATTGATAAGCAATAATCATTAAATGCTTGGGATGAAGACTCAGCAACATTATCAAGTCTAATAGACTTAATTCGATTATCAGGAAATTGCGCCCGTAATCGAATTATTTGTGCCATTAATTTTACAAACGCGAGGTTGCGAGATGACAATAGGCACACATGAGACCATCTAGAGGATGCATCTATTAAGACCATAAAATATCTAAACGACCCACTAGGTGGGTGAATAGGTCCACAAATGTCCCCTTGTATACGTTCCAAAAACGTAGGAGGCTCAATCCCAACCTTTGTTGGTAATGGTCTAATAATTAACTTGCCTTGATAACAAGAAGTGCAAGAAAATTCATTATTTAAAAGAATCTTTAAATTCTTTAATGGATGCCCATTTGAGTTTTCTATAATTCGTCTCATCATAATTGATCCAGGGTGTCCCAATCGATCATGCCAAAGTACAAAAGTATTGGAATCAGTAACCTTTTGGTTTGCAATAGAATATGCCTCAATTGCACTAATTCTTGTCCAACACAGGCCACAAGATAAAGATGGGAACTTCTCAATAACCATCTTTTGGCCACAGACATTCTTGGTAATGATGAGATATTCAAGATTATTCTCATTTATTGTCTCAATATGATATCCATTTCGGCGGATATCTTTAAAACTCAACAAGTTCCTCTTGGACTTGGAGGAGAACATTGCATTCTCTATGATAAGTATTGTTCCCTTAGGTAGAGTTATAGTAGCTCTTCCAGAGCCTTCAATTAATTTACTACTACTAGAAATTGGAGAAACATCTGCCTTACACATACTTAAATGAGAGAAATATTTCTTCTCTTTGAATATTGTATGTGTCGTACATAAATCAACTAAGCAAACATTTCTACGATTAAACTTTGATCCAAGTTTACTTTGTGAGTTATCCATATTTGCTTCCCATGATTTGACATACAACAAAAATATACGAATAAATATTAGTATATTTACAAAAAAGAATAAGCAGAAAAGGTATATAGGCATATCTCGAGGAGTTGCTTGATGTATGTGGCCGGAGGGAATAAGTTTCTTTTTTTTGTAAGTAACAGACGATGGTGCTTTGATGAATCAGTGATATAATTTCTTATTCATAAAAAATGAATTGTCTAGCAATATGAAAAGAGATAGACGGTTGCCTCTTTGTATTTGATTTTTATCTTATATTGATCTTATATGGTGCATTATTTTATACCTGGATTGTACAAACATAACTGCATGCATGCCATTCATATTTTAAAAAATATTTAAACTACCATTCTCACATTATTATTATTATTACCCTAATCGCTCAATTCATAGCCTCATAATGATAACTAGCAAAAACTAAGTGATTTATTAATGATAATATTAACACTAAGTTGAATAATCACTGTACGACACATAATAAAATATAATTAATGTAAGCATGTTTTATATGTATATTATATAATTATTACTATGATAAATATTACAACATTATATCTAATGATTAATGCACAAATATGATACGTTTTACAATTGTGATTGTATTACAACAATATAATTTTCAAATGCTAATAATATTACCATGTTAATTATTCATTGTTTATCACGAAATAATTGCTACCACAACTTACAATATGCAAATAATTAATTTATACATTAAAAAAAATTAAATTTATTATATATCATATTAAGTGTTAACTCTATTGTTATTCTAATTTCATATTGATTACAATATATAATGCACTAAAAATGTCTGTAATTTATCTGTACTTTAACAACATACCATTTGTACGTGTAATTATTAACTATTCATATGCTACTTTTTGCATAGGGAAACAACTATCATACACATTACCAATTGGCGGTTAATAAATTGATATTATGACAATCACGATAATCAATTTAGAATTAATTCTGAACACTGAAGAATTATATTCAGAAACAGACTTAAAGTCTTGGAGTCTCAGATGAGCCCCTAACATATCGTGCTTGTGGAAGAGTGACCAACTTTAAGTTGTCATATCTTTCCTTTAAGTCATTCCACAAAACAAGTGGATCTTTGAATGTGAGATATTCTATTTTCAACCCTTCATCAAGGTGATGGCGCAAGAAAATCAAGGCTTTAGCACAGTCTTGAGTAGATGCTTTATTTTTATCTTTAATGGCGTCTCCAGGACCCATTGCATCTAAATGGATTTCAGCATCCAACACCCATGTCATATAGTTCTTGCCCGAAATTTCAAGGGCAACAAACTTTCTTTTCATAATGTCAGTCATAGTTAAAAAAGAGGAGAAAATTTATACCTTAATCTTCTCAAAGAGCTTCTTGAGACGGTAGAGTCTCGCGCTGATAACGTATTATGAAACAATAACAGAAGAAGAACAATATTGCACAGAAAGAGAGAGGAAATTCTTATTGAATTTTGGGATGATTTACAATGGGGTAAGACCCCTCTATTTATAGGAGAAAAATGACTTAGCCACAAAGTAAACTCTCTAAAAGATAGACATTCAATCTAAATAGAATTCTATTTATAACAATTTGTCACTTTTCGCTTATCAAAAGAAAAATAATTTATTTTTCCTGTGTTGTCCTTGGCATTAATTACTCATTCCAAATCAGTTTTCTAATCCATTAAGACTATACACCAATTAATATGGGTATCATGGTAAATTATGTACTTTATTTATTATTTCTTAAGACAAGTTAAAGTGAACGAATGGAGTACATCTTTTGAATAATTAAATGATCAGGCTTAAATGATTGGTTTGAAAAGAAAATATCCACTAAAAGCATAGAGTGACTTTTTAGTTACGGAGATCAAAGAGCAAAACTGAATGATCTTTCAATTATAAAATAAAGTCAAGTGACACCAATTTCCATTTTACTAATTTATCGAGGCTAGGAGGAAGGACCGAGGATCGATCCCATAGTAGATCAGATCGAGACACGAGGACAAGGTACTGAGTTCGGAATTCGAGGTACCTGTCGAGATCGAGGCTAGTAATGATCGAGACCGAATGAGACAGACATCGAGCAAGGAACGGTTAATTAGCTAATCATGAGATTTTCTTCTGTAATTAGAGTTATACCATAAGTAGAATTCCTCTACTATATAAAGGGGAGTTCTAATCATTTGTAACACACATTGTTCTCACATAAAAAAAGCAATATAACACTTTCTCTCTCGCTTATACATTCTTGTTCATCAGTTTACTTTCTGCCTTATTACTTTAGCGTCAGTCAGTTCGAGGGCACCCTAGCTCGAGGGATGAATTGCATTTCAATGTTGGTTTGCCTTATATTATTGTTAATTTCTTTTACTAATCTTCATATTTATCAATTGGTATTAGGTGAAATCATGTGTCCTTAAAACCACATTATAAGTTTAATTGTTATCCGATTTTAAGGGTAAACAGTTTGGCGCCCACCGTGGGGCTAAGGATAATAGTGATTGCTTAATACTGATTCCGATAACACACACTACTTTATGCTTGTTCTTGTAAGTGTCTTTGTTTTCAGGATAAATATGTCAAACTCACAAGTAGCATACACACATGGTGATAACAGCCTCAGATTTCACGGGGAAAACGGAAATATAGTCGCCCCAGGAATCGAGGTACCTCAGGCTGACCTCGAAGGAGTACCAATTTCAAATCACGTCGATGTCAGTTCACATATCGCCCTAAATGCAAATCTGGGCGTTGATCCTGAAGGAAGCGTACGCAGGGAAGGTCGATCAAGTGGTCGAGGTACTCAGGGCGGAGAAGACGGTGGAGTCAGCCTTCAATTAATATTTTAAATGCTACAGGCTTAACAAGCCACGATAGAAAAACTGCAAAACCAGAACCGTGCACCAAGTGGGGTCGAACCTGAGCCTCCACTAGAAGTTGCTCACAGGATCGAACCTGTACCGGAGAGATTGAACGCCAATGAATCGGGGACTAACCCCGCCATTATGAAAATGCTCGAGGAACTCACTAAACGAATTGAATCAGGAGAAAAGAAAAATTGAGGCAAATGACAAAAAGGTAGAAACATACAACTCCCGGGTAGACCAAATTCCGGGGGCACCACCGATTCTAAAAGGTTTGGATTCGAAGAATTTTGTGCAGAAACCTTTTCCTCCAAGTGCGGCTCCAAATCCCATCCCAAAGAAATTCCGCATGCTAGAAATTCCCAAGTACAATGGGACCACCGACCCTAATGAGCATGTTACTTCTTATACATGCGCAATAAAAGGGAATGACTTAGAAGATGATGAGATTGAATCCCTTCTACTGAAGAAGTTTGGAGAAACTTTATCGAAGGGGGCGATGATATGGTATCACAATCTGCCGCCCAATTCCATCGATTATTTCACCATGCTTGCAGATTCCTTCGTGAAGGTGCCACCGGAGCAATAAAGGTTGCGACTAGGAAGTCGGACCTCTTCAAAGTGAAACAAAAAGACAACGAAATGTTAAGGGATTTCGTATCTCGATTCCAGATAGAGCGCATGGACCTACCCCCAGTCACAGATGATTGGGTTGTTCAAGCCTTTACTCAAGGTTTGAACGAACGTAGTTCGGTAGCATCACGACAGCTAAAGAAAAATTTAATTGAATATCCAGCGGTGACCTGGGCCGATGTGCATAATCGGTACCAGTCAAAGATCAGGGTCGAGGATGATCAATTGGGGACCCCTTCCGGTTCCGTTTACCCAAACAGGCCCATTGGCAGGATTCAAAGGGACATCGACAGAGAACCCCGATCGAACAAAGATCGGTATCAACCGTACATCACAGATCATAAAAACACCGGACCAGGACGTAATCCCATTTGAAATTATTGAAGGAATGATCGAGGATAGAGCTCCCGAGGGCTCATGAGCAAAAGTGGCTTTGATAAACATGTCGATCCAACAGAAGCACCATGGTTATCAAAATACAACTTCAGCATCGACGCATCAGGTATTGTATCAGCCATTGGGAGAATCAAGGATACTCAATGGCCCATACCCTACAGACCGATCCGAGCTAGAGGAACCCTAACCAAATATGCAAATACCATTGTATCCATGGTCATAGAACCGAAGACTGTAGACAGTTAAGGGAGGAGGTGGCACGTCTATTCAACGAGAGTCACCTTAGAGAATTCTTGAGTGACCGAGCTAAAAATCACTTCAGAGATAGAGATACAAACAGGAAAAACAAAAAGGAAGAACTGCAGGACGTGATTCACATGATCGTTAGTGGGGTCGACATTCCACAAGGACCCGTGTTCAAATGCACCAAGTTGTCGATCACTAGGGAAAAACAAACACAAGACTATGTACCGAAATATACCTTGTCGTTCATTGACGAGAAGGAAGAGGGGATCTCACAACCCCACAATGCTGCATTGGTAATCTCTATCCTTATGAATAAAATTCAGGTTAAACGTGTTTTAATTGATCCAGAGAGCTCGACCAACATTATTCGATCGAGGGTCATGGAGCAGCTTGGCCTACAGGATCAGATCGTTCCCGCAGCTCGAGTTCTTAATGGTTTCAACATGGCAAGCAAAACAACTAAAGGTGAAATCATCTTACCAGTAAATGTAGCCGGGACTATTTAAGAAACAAGGTTCCATGTGATCGAGGGCGATATGAGATACAATGCGCTACTCGGAAGACCCTGGATTCACAACATGAGGGCGGTCCCGTCAACCCTTCACCATGTGCTGAAATTCCCGACACCGATTGGAGTAAAAACGGTGTATGGGGAACAACATGCTACCGAAGAGATGTTCGGAGGAATGAGGGGCGGATGAGGATAACGAACATTTGATTCCCCGATCCTTCATAATTCCCGATGACACTGATGTCACAAAATCAACGGTCGAAGAGCTGGAGCAAGTCATACTGATCGAGTATCTACCCGAAAGAAAGGTATACCTGGGCACGGGGTTAACCCCCGAGCTCAAGGAAAAACTCATTAAATTCCTTGTTGATAATATGGATTTCTTTGCTTGGTCCCACCTTGATATGACATGGATTCAACCGGAGATCAGTACCCATTGATTGAGCTTGAACCCAAATTTTCGTCCAGTAAAGAAAAAGAGAATGCCCCAGTCCGAGGTTAAACATGCATTCATCAAGGACGAGGTAACCAAACTTTTCAAAATAGGGTCCACTCGGAGTAAAATACCCCGAATGGCTAGCAGACATAGTTGTATGTAACACCCCGTAAATTCGGCTTAGGTATGAATGTGTTAAATGAGTAGTAATGTTACATTTTGGACATGTGAAGTTCTATTGGTATGAGTATGGGTGGAAATAGTTATTTTAGAATCAAGACGAAGAGTGAGGTGTATAAGATTCGATAAATCTACTAAGTTTACAAAAAGTCTATCTTGAAGCAGGATTTAGTGAAAATGTATAAGGAATTTGGGAAAATTCAAACAGATCTCTATAAAAAAGGTTATGTGCATTTTACAGAAAAGTGAGCAATATGCATGCCCAGGTGCGTGCCCGGAGGGTCACGTGCACGGCCACACACTTGTGGCAGTGCTACTGCCATTTTGCATGGTCATTCCTTCTGGTGCATGGGGGTGCCCCTGGGGGGTCATTTTAAAGCCCTACTTCGTCCCTCACACCCTCAAAATACAAAAACTTGCTCTATAAAGAGGAGCTCCCAAGAACCTAACTCCTTAAAGGTCCCTCCACCATCCAAGGTAAGTTCTAATGGTGATTCTAAGTTAATTTCAATTTCTCAACATCTTATTAACATGGGAAACCCTCCATGTCATTAGATAATCGATTGGGACATCATTGTTGAGAGAAGGAACCTAGAACTCGAATTTAAGGGGATTGAACCTCAAAAAGGTAATGTCTTCACCCTCTAACTGATTATAGCATTGGAATAATGATTATAGACTCTAGTTCATGAAATATGAGTTGATGGGTTTGATAGAAAAGCATGAACGGTTATAGATTTGGGTTGTTGATTGTTGATTATTGGTTAAGGGTGTTGTATTACTTATGGGTGATCGAGAATGATGTTGATTATAACCATTAGAGACTTTAGAATTTATCTAGGAGCAAGAGAATGGGCTATTAGGTGTAGAAACACCATTAATAAGGACTATGAAGCTTTATTCTCACCAAGTGTTTGACAGAATGCTCAAGTGACCAAAATATGAGTATCATAGCTAAACTGGAATCCCTTTGACTTGTATTGCTATACATTAAAGTTTAAAGGGTTGACAAATGGTGTATTACGCTCGAGAGCAGGAAGTTAAGGTATGTGAGGCTAACTCTTTACGTTTGAGAATGTCTATGATTCTCCCTACGTCCCATTCATTATGACTACTACTAGTTTACTCAGAAAGTAATGATGCCTTAGTCCCATGAATAGTCGTAGAACTTCTATTCTCTAGATGGCATAGTTTCATAATCAATCAATATTCTATGAGTTTCAATTATGATATCAACTTATTATGAATACGCATCTCAGTCTAGTCCTATTCAGTATTCCAATATCATGTAACTCAATATGGTTCAGTATTATGTATTACAGTATGATTTTCAGTTCCTGATTCTAAATTCGTGAATGTTGAACACATGTATTTGGCCTGAGGCCGCAGTTATGTATACGTGTAATTGGGCCCGAGGCTGCAGTTTGTGCACATATATATATTGGTCCTGAGGCCGCAGTTTATTTATTCAGTAAATAGTTGGTTCATCATTCGGAAGGGGGAGTATTCATAACCTTACTTCCTTTGTTTAGTTCAGTTATCAGTTTCAATTTCAGTATTTACAGTTCTTTCCTTCAGTTGTTTTACATACCAGTACAATTCAAATATATTGACGTCCCTTTTTGCTCGGGGCCTGCATCTCGGGATGCAGGTAACGATTTACAGGTTGACGATCCTGCTTGCTAGGACATCTCGTATCAGCTATTGGTGAGCCCCAGTCTTTCCGGGCATTAACCCTCTTTTTTCAGTCATTATAGTATTCTAGTTAATAAGCTATATCGGGGACCTTATCTCGGTAAACAGTTAACATTTCAGTATTCTATAGAGGCTTCATAGACTATATCCCAGTGAGTCAGATATTAGCAGGATTTTATGTATTAGCCTTGTCGGCTACTCATTTATGTTTGCAGACTTTTCAGCACTTTCCGCATTTATAATATGCCAGTCAGACTCTTTAGTAGATCAATATGTTGAATGTTTATATTCAGCTTACAGTTATACCACATATTGATCCAGCCACCTAGTTGGTTCGTGCAATCACATGTAGTTAGGCACCGAGTGTCGTGCTACACCCAGGCCATGGTTCGGCGCGTGCAAAGCTTGGTATCAGAGCCTAGGTTCAAGAGTCCTAGGGAGTCTATGAAGCCGTGTCCAGTGGGGTCACTTTTATGTGTGTGTGCGCGCCACACGTGTAAACAGTTGACCACCAAGACATCTAGCATTGCTCCATTTCTTTGATACTCTCGTTCGTGCAGTTAGAGCTATGCTTTTAGGAATCCTTCTAACTCGTGCGAATTGCGTATTTCAAAAAGATTCCTGCAAAATGAAAGTACACCAGGAGGGCCTCAGCTACTAGACAGGGGGCTACGACTAATGCTCCTCAGAAGGAGGACACTCCGGCCCAGGGGGTTGCATCGGGCTCAGTTCCCAGTGCTTTAGACATGGATGTCAGGGGAACTATCCAGTTGCTCACACAGATTGTTTGTACTCAGGCTCAAAGTCAAGGAACAAGTGTTGTTCATGAGACGGGTAGTTCCAGGTCTAGGGAATTACTCAACATGAAACCTCTAGTCTTCACAGGGTCCAAAAAGAATGCGGATCCGCAAAAATTCATTGATGATGTTTAGAAGATATTTCAAGTGATGCATGCTGCAGACACTGAGGTAGCAGAGCTTGCTGCATACTAGCTGAAGGATGTTGCCAACACTTGGTATGAAATATGGGAAGAGTCCTGTGGGGAGGATGCGACTCCTACAACTTGGAAGGATTTTGCAGATGCGTTTCTTTAGCATTTTCTACCCATTGAGGTCTTGGAAGCTAAGGCTTTGGAGTTTGAGAGACTCAAACAGAATGATATGAGTGTGAATGAGTACTACCTCAAGTTCGTCTCTCTGGCTAAATATGCTCCGGAAATGGTACGTGATATGAGGGCCAGAGTTAGGCGGTTTGTTTTGGGGCTTTCAGATGACTTGTTTGCTGATGCTAATATAGCTGCTCAGAACAATGACATGACCATTACTAATGTGGTTGCCTTTGTTCAAGGGAACGAATATAGGTTGAAGGAAAAAGAGCGGCTACAGAGAGATAAGGACAGGGAATTCAGCAAGAGAGCTAAGTCTGCAGGAAATTTCAGTCATGGGGGATCTCAAGCAGGAGGCAATCGCCAGTTCTTTAGGAAATCAAAATCAGGACCTGCTCCATTTTCAGCTAGTGCACCAGTTCAGAGGTCCAAGTTTAACAAGAAAAACCAAAATTTCAGAGCAGCAGACTCACAGTCACATGCTAGTGTGGACTACAGAGTCCCTGGTTACCCTATTTGCAACATATGTGGTAAGAGGAACCCAGGGTTGGGTCCTTCAGGCACAAATGGTTGCTTTGGGTGCGGTCAGCAGGGCCACTTCTTGAGGGATTGTCCATCAGCAAAGCAGAACAATGGAGGCAATGTAGCTTAGTCCACTAATTCAGCAGCCCCTCATAACTCTCAAGCCCAACAAGGGCGTGGTGCAGCAAAGTCTAGTAATGCAGGCGGTGGTCGAAAGCACTTGTATGCACTGGTAGGCCTTCAGGATACAGAGGCTCGTGGAGATGTTGTCACAGGTATGCTAATAATATTCACTTTCGATTTCTACGCTCTTATAGATCTTGGATCCACCCTATCTTATATAACCCCATATGTTGCTAAGAAATTTGGGATAGAACCAGAAAAGTTGTGTGAAACCTTTGAAGTGTCCACTCCAGTCGGAGATCAGTTATAACAAGATGTATCTATAGGGGATGTCCAGTCAAAGTGTATCATCATCTTACTGTAGCAGACTTAGTAGAATTGGAGATGGTAGACTTCGATATAATCATGGGCATGGATTGGTTAGAGTCATGTTATGCCACAGTGGGTTGTAGAACCAAAATAGTAAGTTTTGAATTTCCCGGTGAACTAGTCTTAGAATGGAAGTGTGATGTAGTAGCACCTAGGGGTAGGTTTATTTCCTACCTTAAAGCTAGAAAGATGATCTCCAAAGGGTATATCTATCACCTGGTTTGAGTTAATGATACAGATACTCTAATTCCCACTATCCAGTCGGTACCAATTGTAAATGGGTTCCCAGAAGTGTTTCCCGAAGATATTCCTGGAGTCCCTCCCGATAGAGAGATTGACTTTGCAATTGATCTACTTCCAGGCACTAAGTTGATATTTTCCCTCCATATAGAATGGCTCCAATAGAGTTGAAAGAGCTAAAATTCCGGTTGAAGGATCTTCTAGATAAGGGATTTATAAGGCCAAGTGTCTCACCTTGGGGCGCACCGTTCTTGTTTGTCTGAAAGAAGGATGGGTCTTTGCGCATGTGCATTGACTTTCGTCAGTTGAATAAAGTCACCATCAAGAACAAGTACCCTCTTCCCAGAATAGATAATTTATTTGATCAACTTCAGGGTGCCCACTATTATTCCAAGATTAACCTCAGATCGGGATACCATCAGTTGAAGGTTAAGGAAGTTGATATTCCAAAAATAGCTTTCAGGACTCGATATGGGAATTTTGAATTTTTGGTAATGTCATTTGGTTTAACGAATGCACCTGCAGCTTTCATGAACCTTATGAGTAGTGTCTTCAAGCCTTATCTTGATTTGTTTGTTATTGTGTTTATTGATGACATCTTGATTTATTCCCGTAGCTAGACTGACTATGCAGAACATCTCAGAATTGTGTTACAGACACTGCAGGATCACAAGCTACATGTGAAATTTTCTAATTGTGAATTCTGGTTGAAATCAGTAGCATTTTTGGGCCATGTCATCTCAGGGGAAGGCGTGAAGGTGGACTTCCAGAAAATAGAGGCAGTGAAGAATTTGCCTAGACCCACCTCTGTATCCGACATAAGAAGTTTCTTAGGTGTAGCAGGCTATTATAGGCATTTCGTAGAGGGATTTTCTTCTATCTCGTCCCGTTTGACTAGATTGACTCAGAAGAAAGTCAAGTTTCAATGGTCGGACGCTTGCGAGAAAAGTTTTGAGGAGTTAAAGAAGAGGTTGACTTCAGCTCTAGTCTTGACACTACCGGAAAGAACCAAAGGGTTCGTTGTTTATTGTGATGCTTCAAGGGTTTGTCTTGGGTGTGTATTAATGCAACATGGTAAAGTCATAGCCTATGCATTGAGACAAATCAAGGCTCATGATGTCTCCCAAACTCACACCACTACTTTAGGTTGTGAGGTGGGTCGATGCAATAATAAAAACTCAACGCAAGTCGGGGTCGATTCCACAGGGAGCATGATGTGGTATTAGGTATATATCTAGTGTAAGTGTATGACGTGTCCTAGATTGCACTTCCACATATTCAGTTGTTGTTTCTACTTCTACTTTTATGCTATTGATTGTAATTTTAAAGCTAAGATACAATATTTTTGGGTTTTGGTTGTTTTTCAAGTTATAAATGATCTAGGGTTGCGACTTCCGCCTAGTTGGTTACCTAACGGATTTAGAGATTTAGGGCATGCTTGCTTGATCGGGATACAATATAGCAATCGCACGCGTTTACTCACTCTATATCTCTTGGTAGTTTGAGTGATTTTTCCCAATTTGTCTTTCTCAAGACCAAATGGGTATTTCACGGAACAAGTGATAAATGCTCGAGTCGGGTCTTACTATCTCTAGATTCAACCATTTAATTGGGGCTAACAATTTCTTGAGTTCACCCCAATTTCTTGTTAGCCATGTTCTCCAAGACTTAGTCTCCCTTTCTCAAGTAGAGGCTAAGTCAATTTGGCATGAATCAATATTTTCAACCATTAATTCTAGAATTCAAGCAAAAACAAGGCTAAATATCATATACCCAACCATAAATAAGCTCTAAATTAATAACCCATTAAGTACCCATACTAGGGTTGGGTCACAACCCTAGATAAGGGTTTAGCTACTCATGAAAAATGAAGAAATTGAAGAAGAATCTAAGATAGAATTCATAATATAAGATTAAGAGAAGAAAATCTAATGTTAAAATGTCAAACTAGTACAAAGTTACCCAATACAGCAAAAGAAAACGTCTATCTAAACTCAGGTGCACCAAATTTAACCTAAAAATGACAAAAAGATCTAGTATACCCAGTTGAAAATATCTGACGAAATTGCCCCTAAGAAGGTTGTGCGGCCGCACAATTCTGTGTGCGGTCCGGACTTTGAGGCTGACTGGTCAAGTTGGCTTTTTGCGGTCGCATAAAACTGGGATGCGGCCACACTTCCTCTGATTTTGCAGACCGCACATTTCTGAGTGCGGACGCGCTCTTGATCTTGGACTAGGACTGAGCTTCATTCTGCGAACCGCACATTTATGAGTGCGGCCGCACTTTGGCATCCTACGCCTGCACAATAATAGTGCGGTCCGCACATCTTCAAACTTCCCAAAACATAGGTCTCTGAATCTCATCTTCTGCGGCCGCACAATAATTGTGTGGTCCGCACTCTGTGAAGGAATCCTGTCAGTGTATCTTTAGAGTTTGCGGCCGCACATAGTATTGTGCGGTTCGCACTTGGCCCTTTCTGCCTTGTTTTGGTCCTTGTCCAATTTTAATCCTTTTTGAGTTTATTTTCACTTCTTTGGCTTGTTTCCCAATATCCCTGCAAGAAATCACATTTCATTAGTTCTAGGGAATACCTGTAAGTATTTTTGAGCTAAAACGTAAGTAAAAGAAATCAAATAAGCAGTCAAAATCACTACTTATCAACTCCCCCAAACTTAAGCTTTTGCTTGTCCTCAAGCAATTAACGCAATTCCCACCTCTACTAGAAAAAGGGGCTATTTCAGCTGGCCTAAGTTAAATCAAACAAAAATCAATTGGGACCAACAATTACCCACACACTCATGAATCATTAACAAGCATATGATTTGAAAGTTAAAGCACAATGGCTCTAATGTGACGATTGAGAATCAAGAGTTGACTTTGTTTGTCAAGGAAGATCACACTTTCATGCAAGTCATTGTGGATCCCAAACCCCTCCTCCTATACTCTCCGAAAGTTCATCCCACTCACGAATGAAGAACTCAATTCAATGACTCGAGAAAGATTCGCTCATCACTCTCAAAAGGGTGTCACAATCCCGGCTCTAAGTACCATATGCTTTCCCCTCATGTAGATCACCACTAATGTAAGCTTTCTTGGCTTGAAATCATGTAAGGATTTTGCAGCATGCAATTAAGGCTTTTGGATTAAGAAGGAAAATATCGGAATGGAATTGGTTCATCTTTCCTTTAGCACTTCATATTCTCTTTTTGGATCTTACTTTGCCGACTCTTTGAGTCATTTTCTTTTCCCTTAGGGGGATTAGAGAGACCTGACATCACTCTTTCTTTTTCATGCTATTCATACTCTCCTTCTTTGTTTTCTCCATGCTTTGCACTTTTGCTTTCTTTTGCATCTTTTCAACCCTTTCACATTATTCACTTTATTTTTGTGTTTTTCTTTTGGTTTTCCTTTATTTTTCTTTGGATTTCCTCTTCTTCATTTCTTTTCTTTTTTTTCCTTGATACCATCTTTAAACTCCTCGTCTCGCCGCCAAACTTATGTTTTTTTCCATTTGGACACATGAGTGCTAAAGAATGTTCGGGTGCCAAGAGAGAGACACTATAAAATGGGTAAAGTCTTGCAATGTGGTTATCGAATAAAAAGGCTTTAGGCTCAAAAGGGTTTACTAAGCATGATATCATTGGTGGCACATGGAAGGTTTCAAAACGGATCAAGGAAGACCTACAATCAATTCTCAAGCCAAGATAACTTAGAATTTCTCCTAGAAACACATCCGGGGCAAGTCCTAGGCCGTTCGCACGGGTACTTGGACTTGTAACAAAATACCTCACCTCTAACACAACCGGATTGTTAAAGAGAATAGAGTCGAGGTCCCATAACAACTGCATTCAAGATTGAAAATCTCTAATGGTTCAACTAAACCACCTGATGATTGCCTAAGTCAACACAAGAGTCACAGGGTCACTAACTAGAGCTATTACTTCCCAAAACTTGTTTTTAACCATAAGCGCGTAGTTAAGTGTGTTGGTACCAAGTGAAGCATGCTTGAACCTTATTTATTCATTACTACTACTTGTTTCTACCTAAACATCAAAAACTGACTTGATCCCTTAAGAAGGTTGTCACGCCATCCATCGTTGGGAAGAGCCACCCGGTTCACACAAGACCCACCTTTGGAAAGAACCGTGGCATTAAGAACACCAAAGACTTATTGTTCTATTAAACATCAAAAAAAGGTAACAAATTAAAAAGAAGTTATTAAAGTAAATAATAAGCTATTACTATCAAGTAAACAAAATGAATAAGCTATGAAATAAACTACTGAAAGTAAGGAAAATGAATATACATACCGAGGAGAATAGAATATATACAAGATGGATGAATATATACATAATGAGGGGAAAATAAAAATAAAGAAAAAAGAGTATTAAAGTTATTACAGGCCCAAAGTAATCAAACGTCATCAAAATGTCATCAAAGTCATCCAAAATGAACCAAAATAGACCACCCCCTGAATAAGAACAAGCATTGTCCTCAATGCTTAGAAAAATAAAATTAAGAGAGGGTAGAGAGTAGAGAAAACTCCCTATGTGGTCTCAGGGTGACTAGAAGCATCACGACCCTCGGTCTCTTCCGAACAATATCTCATCTTCACCGGGCTGAGGGACAACAGGGTTGGTGAGCATCTGAAGCAGCTCCTCAGCAGTGGGGGCAGTAAGATCCGGCTCATCAGACTAGCCAGTTGGTGCCTCTATTGATAGTGCTGCTGGGTCTGCTGGTACTGATGGATCTTTCTCCATCAGTAAGTCCAATGGAAAATCACCCGCTGCTGCTAGCTTTGTCACCTCATTTCTCAAGTTGTCCTCTGATTTCTTCAATGCCTGGGATTTTCTTATTTTCTTCACCTACTTGGCCAACTCCTCAATAGCTCCCCCGTGAGCCACCAGTGTGTCCATAATAGTCTTCTGGTTATCCAGATCTTCTTCAATGTTTCCGCCACTGACGGAGGGATCTGTGGTGCTGTTGGGGTAGAAGATTGTGCTGCAACAGTACTGGATATGTCAGACATCTTAGAAGTGGTTGTCTGTATCCAGTTGTTGAGGCTCGTTTAAGTCTGGGAGACTCGCAGCGCAGTGAGAGGATAAGTGGATGAGGCTGACACTAGTACTGCAACTGATGGCATAGAAGATGAAGGTGGTGGCATGGCGGTTGTCCAAGTGGAAGACCAGGCTGCTGTGGAAGGCATGGGAGCTGTAGATGGCTCAGTTGCAGCCTCTGAACCCACTACCGATGGCTCGTCAGACTGACCAATGGTGGTAGTGACCATACCCTTGTGCTTTGGGTTGTCAGCACCCTGCAGGTGGTACCATGAGAAAGGCTTCTTGGCGTTTAGTTTTGTGTCATATGGCCTCGGCTCCACCTTGGCATCATTAAAATACTTTGTGAGGGTGGTTGTATAAGGATAGGACTTTTCACTTTTTCGGACCGCCAATGTGGTGTTGGTTGACATGATGGAACCCACATTGATCGGGTACCCCGCCATAATAGAAGCCACCAGAACTGCTCGGGGAAGTGGGAGGTTGTTCTCATTCAAACTCGGATCAATCCGACTACACACAAAGGTTTTTCACCTTTTAGCTTCAAAATTGAGGGTGGCCCGGAGGATAAGAACTCCAGCTGTAATCCATGGTGATAGTGGTCCTTGAGCAGCCAAAATCCCAGCTAGCAAAGGTGAGCTGCATCACCGTGAACCAACTTCTCTAGGTACTGGACTGCCTCTACTTCTCTGAATCCCACATAAGTGTTCAAAGAGCAGGCGTCGAAGCGGACTTTCATTCTCACCTTTGTCAATTTTGTCCCTTCTTGATGTGAGCCACATTGGCATAAAACTTCCTGACCAAGTGCTCATTGGCATCGATGACACTGTGGGTGAACCACTTCCACTTCTTACGCTCCTGAAACTATCTAAGGACATTTGGATTATGAATATCCAAATCCTTCATTAAGAATTGTCGCTCAAGTGTGAGCAGCCTCTGGGGCCACAATTCCCAGAACCTGTTGAAGGCTGTCAAGCTCACGAACCGATCCTCCCATATTTCTTTCTTCTTTGACCTCTCAAAGCCGCCCACTTGAGTGTCCCCCCCTCTACCATCATCCGGGACATCATCATAATCATCATCAATCTCCACTGGTGCCGGAGGAGTAGGTGTAGAGGAGATCTCGGAATCCTGGCTTCCCACATTAGAACCCCCAGAAGAACTAGTTGTAGTAGAGAGTTTGTTGCGTAACTGATAACGCCCAGTGGGTTGGGGTGGTTGGGACTGGGCCTCAGGATGGACCTCCATTGAATGACCCTCGGAGGCTTCCCTGGATGGGGCATAGGAATTGGATTCTGAGGGCTCTATAGCCCTTCCTCTTTCGGTGGTTTTCGTTTTGACAATCGGCTTGGATTGCACTCCTAGTGGTTGAGTGCTTTTTCCCCTGCCTCGAGAGGATTCACCTCTCCCTTTTGATGTGTCACCTCTACCACTTGATCTAACCATTGTCTGCAAAAGAATGTACATAGGTCAATTGAGTTCAAAACAATGCAAACATTTGCAGAACAGTTGCAGCATAACAATCATCAAAGAAGACAATGCGGACCGCACGATTCTGAGTACGGCCGCAGACTGTCTTGTGCGGACTGCACAGTTTTGAAGTGTGGTCGCACACTCTGAAATGTGTACCGCATAATTATGAGTGCGGTCGCACTCTTGATCTTGGACTGGGACTGGGATTCATTCTGCGGACCGCACATTTATGAGTGCAGCCGCACTTTGGCATCCTGCGGCCGCACAATAATAGTGCGGTCCGCACATCTTCAAGCTTCCCAAAACATGGTTCACTGAATCTCATCTTCTGCAACCGTACAATAATTGTGTGGTCTGCACTCTGTGAACAGTGTATCTTCAGAGTTTGCGGCGCATATAGTATTGTGCGTTCTGCACTTAGGCCATTTCTGCCTTGTTTTGGTCCTTGTCCAATTTTACTCCTTTTTGAGTTAATTTTCACTTCTTTGGATCGTTTCTCAATATTCCTGCAAGAAAGAAAATTTCATTAGTTCTAGAGAATACCTTTAAGCATTTTTGAGCTAAAATGTAAGTAAAATAAAGCAAATAAGCAGTCAAAATCACTACTTATCAGCTCACGAGAACAATTATCCAACTCATGATCTTGAGTTAGCAGTTGTGGTGTTTGCGCTTACGATCTGGCACCATTATTTGTATGGGGTGCATGTTGATATTTATACGGATCAGAAGAGTCTCCAGCACATCTTCAAGCAAAGAGAATTGAATCTACGTCAGAGAAGGTGGCTCAAATTACTTAAAGGTTATGATGTTGACATCCTCTATCATCCATGGAAAACAATGTTGTAGCTGATGCTCTCAGTCGGTGTTCTATGGGAAGCTTAGCACATGTTGAGGCAGACAAGTGAACTATGATGAAGGAAGTCCACTGCTTAGCAAGTCTAGGAGTTAGGCTTTTGGACTCCGAAGATGGTGGCATTTTTTGTTCAGAACAAGGCTGAATCCTCCTTAGTTGCCGAAGTGAAGCAAAATCAGTTCAGTGATCCCTACTTATTGCAGCTGAAGGAGGGAATTCACAAACATAAGACTACGACTTTTGAACAAGGGGGAGATGATGGTACTTTGAGGTATAGAGGCAAACTATGCGTTCTAGACATAGATGGGCTCAGAGAGAGGATTATGTCAGAAGCCCACAATTCCAGGTATTCTATTCACCCAGGTTCCACAAATATGTATCATGATCTTAAGGAGATTTTATGGTGGAATGATATGCAAAAAGAACATAGCAGATTTTGTGGCTAAGTGTCCAAATTGTCAGCAGGTGAAAGTTGAACACCAGAGGCCTGGTGGTTTAATTCAGAGTATAGAAATTGCCGTTTGGAAATGGGAGATGATAAAGATGGACTTCATAACAAGTCTACCTCTCTCATTTTGGAAGCATGATTTGATTTGGGTGATTGTAGACCGACTTACCAAGTCAGTTCACTTATTGCCAGTGAAGACTACAGATTCATCAGAGGATTATACCAAGTTGTATATCCATAAAATTGTCCGATTGCATGGGACTCCTTTGTCCATCATCTCATATCGTGGTGCTCAGTTCACAGTGAACTTTTGGAAATCCTTTCAGAAAGGATTGGGCACAAGGGTGAACCTCAGCACCGCTTTTCATCCTCAGACAGATGGCTAGACGGAACGCACCATTCAGACTCTTGAGGATATGTTGAGGGCGTATGTTATGGATTTTAAAGGTAATTGGGATGATCATCTACCTCTCATTGATTTTTATTATAATAACAGCTACCACTCTAGTATGAAGATGGCACCGTAATTAAGCTCTGTATGGGCGGAGGTGTAGATCACCAATTGGTTGGTTCGAAGTTGACGAAGCGGAGTTGTTAGGACCCGATTTGGTCTATCAGGCTATGGAAAAAGTCAACTTGATACAAGAGAATTTGAAGATGGCTCAAAGGCGCCAAAAATCCTATGCGGACGTGTGGTGCAGAGACTTAGAGTTCTAAGTTGATGATTGGGTGTTTCTGAAAGTTTCACATGAAATGCGTTATGAGATTTTGGAAGAAGGGGAAGCTTAGTCCCCGCTATATTGGGCCATAGAATCCTGCAAAGGATCGGGTAGGTGGCTTATGAGTTAGAATTGTCACAAGAATTAGCTGCTATACATCCAGTGTTTCATGTGTCTATGTTGAAGAAATTCATGGGAGACCCGTCATTTGTGGTTCCTACGGAGATTATAGGGGTTAAAGATAGCCTAACTTATGAAGAAATTCCAGTGGCTATTCTTGATTGTCAAATCCGAAAGCTCAGAACAAAGGAAATTGCTTCAGTGAAAGTGCTTTGGAGGAATCAAAAGATTGAAGAGGACACGTGGGAAGCCAAAGAAGACATGAAGTCCAGATATACCCATCCTTTTGAAGAGAGAACGGAAAATGTGGAAGGTAATTAACCTTTCCATTTAGACCTCATATTATAATCTCCATGTCTTTCAGTATTTACTCAGCTCAGTATTCAGTAATCACATATTCGTTTAGTTTGGTATACATGTGTTCATGAAAGTTCAGTATTCGCATGTCACCATCACACCCATTTAATGTCCATAGATAGTCGTAGTTATAGCCAGGACCATCATTCGAGGATGAATGATTTGAAGGGGGAGATAATGTAACACCCCGTAAATTTGGCTTAGGTATGAATGTGTTAAATGAGTAGTAATGTTACATTTTGGACATGTGAAGTTATATTGGTATAAGTATGGGTGGAAATAATTATTTTATAATCAAGACGAAGAGTGAGGTGTATAAGATTCGATAAAATCTACTAAGTTTACAAAAGGTCTGTCTTGCAGCAGACTTTAGTGAAACTGTGTAAGGCACTTGGGAAAACTCAAAACACTAAGTTGTAGGCCTTTGAAATAGCTTTCCAAGGATATATTGTGGAGCCCAAACGGATCTCTGTGCAAAAGGTTATGTGCATTTTACAGAATAGTGTGCAATATGCGCGCCCAGGTGCGCACCCGGAGAGTCACGTGCGCGGCCCCGCACACTTTCAAGCCTTAAGGTTAGCGGGGGGGCACCTGGGGGTCATTCTAAAGCCCTATTTCGTCCCTCACACCACCAAAACACAAAAACTTGCTCTAGAAAGGGTAGCTCCCAAGAACCTAACTCCTTAAAGGTCCTCCCACCATCCAAAGTAAGTTCTAATGGTGATTCTAAGTTAATTTCAATTTCCCAACATCTTATTAACATCATTAGATATTCGATTGGGACATCATTGTTGAGATAAGGAACCCTAGAACTCGAATTCAAGGGATTGAACTTCAAAAAGGTAATGTCTTCACCCTCCAGTTCTTTCCTTCAGTTGTTTTACATACCAGTGCAATTCAAATGTACTGACGTCCCTTTTTGCTCGGGGCCTGCATCTCGCGATGCAGGTAATGATTTACAGGTTGACGATTGTGCTTTCTAGGACATCTCGTATCAGCTATTGGTGAGCCTACCCCTCTTTTTTTCAGTCATTATAGTATTTCAGTTAATAAGGTATGTCAGGGACCTTGTCTCGGTAAACAGTTAACAATTCAGTATTCTTTAAAGGCTTCATAGACTATAGCCCAGTCAGTAAGATATTAGCAGGCTTTTATATGTTAGCCTTGTCGGCTACTCATTTATGTTTGCAGACTTTTCAGTACTTTTCGCATTTATAATATGTCAGTCAGACTCTTTAGTAGATCAACGTGTTGAATTTTTATATTCAGCTTACAGTTATACCACATGTTGATCTAGCCACCCAGTTGGTTCGCTCGATCACATGTAGTTAGGCACCGAGTGCCGTGTTACACCCAGACCATGGTTCGGGGCGTGTCATCGTAGTCCCTAAAATAGGGAATAACTTAGAATGTGCGTAGACTATAAGGATTTAAGAAAAGCATGCACTAAAGATTCCTTTCCCTTGCCGAATATCGATCGCATGATCGATGCCACGGCCAGCCACGAGATCCTTATCTTTCTCAATGTCTACTCCGGGTACAATCAAATACAAATGAACCCTCAGGAAAAGACCTCGTTCAACACTAAGTATGGCACCTATTGTTATAACATAATGCCATTTGGACTAAAAAATGCTGGTGCTACTTATCAACGCCTAGTAAATCGAATGCTCGAAGAACAGATAGGTAAATAAATGAGGTTTATACTGACGACATGCTAGTTAAGTCCCTATGAGCAGAGGACCATTTGAAACATTTGCAGGAAACGTTCGACATACTAAGAAAATACAACATGAAGCTCAACCCGGAGAAATTTGCATTCGGGGTTGGTTCGCATAAGTTCCTCGGCTTTATGGTGTCAAATCGGGGGATCGAGATCAACACCGATAAAATCAAGGCAATCGAAGACATCATGATCGTGGATAATGTCAAGGCCATACAAAGGTTAACAGGGCGCATAGCCGCCCTAGGTCGATTTATTTCGAGGTCCTCAGATAGGAGCCACCAGTTCTTCTCACTACTTAAAAAGAAGAACAATTTTGCATGGACCCCGGAATGCCAACAAGCTTTAGAGGAACTAAAACGGTACCTCTCGAGCCCGCCATTGATTCTACTCCGAAAGTGGACGAGCAACTCTACCTATACATAGCAGTCTCAGAAATCGCGGTAAGTGGGGTCCTAGTTCGAGAAGAGAAAGGTACGCAATTTCATGTTTACTATGTTAGTCGAACCTTAGGTGAGGCCGAGACCCGGTACTCGCACTTAGAAAAATTAGCGCTTTCTCTAATAAGCGCCTCTAGGAAATTAAAACCATGTTTTCAATGTCACCCAATTTGTGTGGTGACTACTTATCCCCTTTGCAATATTTTGCATAAGCCCGAACACTCGGGCCGATTGGCCAAATGGACTGTCGAGATCAGCGGGTACGATATTGAGTATCAACCCCGAACGGCCATCAAGTCTCAAATCTTGGGCGACTTCACGCCAGCCCTCGTACCCGAGGTTAAAAAGGAACTATTAGTAAAATCAGGTACGTCATCGGGGTGTGGACCCTTTTCATAAACGGCGCTTCGAACTTGAAGGGGTCCGGGATAGGCATCATTTTGAAGCCACCCACAGGTAATACAATTAGACAGTCTATCAAAACTTCAAAATTGACTAACAATGAGGCCGAGTATGAGTCCATGATGCAGGTCACGAGCTAGCTAAGAGTTTGGGAGCAGAGGTCATCGAGGCCAAATGTGACTCCCTACTTGTGGTAAACCAAGTCAATAGAACTTTCGAAGTTCGAGAATATCGAATGCGAAGGTACTTGGATAAACTACATGTGGCTTAACACCTGTTTAAATAATGGATCATACAGCACGTACCTCGAGAACAAAACAGCGAGGCCGATGCCCTTGCAAATTTGGGGTCATCGGTCGAAGACGACGAACTTAGCTCGGGGACTGTCGTATAGCTTTCAAGGTCGGTAAATCGAAGAAGTCCATGCCGAAATAAACTCCACGAGTCTGATCTGGGATTGGAGGAATAAGTATATCGAATACTTAAAGAACGGGAAGCTTCCATTGGACTCTAAGGAATTGAGGACTCTACGTACAAAGGTCGCATGGTTCACGTTGGCTGAGGATAGAACACTGTATAGGAAAATGTTCGATGGACCGTTGGCGATATGTTTGGGACCAGGAAACACCGACTACGTCCTACGGGAAATTCACGAAGGCACTTTCGAAAATCATTCTGGGGCTGATTCATTAGTTCACAAAGTTATCAGAGGAGGATACTATTGGGTCAATATGGAAAAGGATACAAAAGAGTTTGTTTGAAGTGCGACAAATGTCAAAGGTATGCCGCGAAGATTCACCAACCGGGAGAGCAACTCCACTCAGTCTTATCCCCATGGCCGTTATTGAAATAGGGAATAGACATCGTTGGCCCTCTACCATCGCCTAGGTAAAGCTCAATTCATTTTGTTTATGACTGACTATTTCTCTAAGTGGGTTGAAGCATAGGCCTTCGAGAAAGTCAGAGAAAAAGAAGTCATAGACTTCATCTGGGACCACATTATATGTCGATTTGGGATACCTACCGAGATCATATGCGACAATAGAAAGGAATTCGTCGGCAGCAAAGTGACAAAGTTTCTCGAAGACCACAAAATAAAAAGGATCCTGTCAACGCCATATCATCCTAGTGGGAACGAACAGGCTGAATCGACAAACAAGACCATCATTCAAAATCTAAAAAAAATATTGACCGATGCTAAAGAAAAATGGAGTGAAATATTGCCTGAGGTCCGTTGGGCGTACCGAACAACATCGAAATCCACTACGGGGGCAACACCGTTCTCTTTAGTCTATGGTTCCGAAGCTCTGATCCAGGTCGAAGTCGGGGAACCTAGCTTCAGGTTTTGGTATGCAACCGAAGATTCAACTCACGAGGCTATAAATACAAGCCTCGAATTGCTAGATAAAATGCAGGAAGTCGCCCTCAATCGAATGGCTGCACAGAAACAGCGGATCAGAAGGTATTACAATCGAAGAGCCAATATTCGACACTTTAAAGTCGGGGACTTAGTTTCGAGAAAGGTCACCCCCAATACTCGAAACCCAAACTAAGAAAAACTTGGCCCAAACTGCGAGGGACTGTATCAGGTCCTCGATATCGTCGGAAAAGGGTCCTACAAACTTGGCACGATGAACGGAGGGAAATTACCAAACAATTGGAACATTTCACTCCTCAAACGAGATTACTGCTAAGGTATGACCTTCTCCATTTTCATTTATATCTTATATTAACCGATTGCAGGTATGCAATCGAAGACATCGAGGGATTCTTCAACACAAAGTCCTTAGATCTGAAAGCACGTGTTGCACTCATTTTCCCTTAGACCGGTTTTTGTCCCGAATGGGTTTTTCCAGTGAGGATAACTAGGCAACCATTGTTCATGCTAACTTAGAGAAATTCAGCAGTATTCGAGGCTTCTTTACAATCAACCTCGAATACTAAGGGGCATCACCCTCGAATGTTACAAGGAAAGTACATCGTGTCAACATGGTCTCGATAGGTAAATTTTGTAAGGGCCAAACGGTCGAATGAACCGTGCCCATGTAGATTACTCGAGCCCTAATGACAAACATATACGCATGTATGATCTATTGAAAGAAGTATTTTTCCTTGCTAAATAGTTCATGCCTTAGAGAAATGTTTACTTTGTAATTTTGTACTTGTGATCTATTATGTAAATTGGCTTAAGGGTCGATCGCAACTAAAGTTCGAACAACTAAATCCGCACTCGGGGACTGCCATCCAAAAAATCGACATGATCGAATTATTAAAACCTCGAGATCGTAAGACCTTAAAAAGGCAACCCTTGATTTTATAGGCCATGGCCACTCCACTCGGGGACTGATACTTCGAACAAGTTCTAAGTACAACATGGAAAGAAGCCCAAGAGGAAAATCCCAAACTAAAGGCTACGGCCAAATTAACATTGCTCGGAGACGTCCGAATTCTGTAATAAATAGGCCTTCGAATATTTTCATAAAACCGGTTAAATTACAAAGGGTTTCGATAACATCAACCCTCGAAAACCCTAAGGGGTACCGAATTGTTCGAACTCTCGAACAATTTTATTTCATGCTAAGGCATAACCAAACAAAGGGTTTTGATAACATCAACCCTCGAAAACCCTAAGGGGTACCGAATTGTTCGAACTCTCGAACAATTTTATTTCATGCTAAGGCATAACCAAACAAAGGGTTTTGATAACATCAACCCTCGAAAACCCTAATGGGTACAGATTTATCTCATGCTAAGGCATAAATATTTTTTATATGATTAACTTTTTAAGTCTAAAAGGAAAAAAGCCATTCTTTTTAAGGCCATAACGGCCTAATTCAAGAGCCTAAGGGCCATTTTATTTCTGAGTTCGAGAAATTATCCTCGCTCAACCAAAACCTAAGAGTCACCCTACTTCGAGTTCGAGCAAGTACTCACTCGATTATAAAGACTACACTAGTCCGACTTCGGTCAAATTGCCTGAGTTTCAAACTTGTGAACAAAATCTTCATAAAGCATGAATGAAAATAATATTTTCATAAGGCATGAATGAAACAGAATTTTCACAAGGCAGGAAATAAAATAAAGACAAGTCAGAGAGTAAAGAGATCTTTTATATATATATGAATATATTTACAAGGACCGATTAGGGTCCTACACAAAAGATCAAATAAGAAAAATCCTAAAGTTCCTAACTATTCTCGGGGGCAGCTTCTTCTCCATCGGGGTCCTCCACATTCTCGGACCCGCTCTTGCTCCGGTATCATCATCATCATCATCGGAGGCCAATGACTTAGCATCTTCTCTGTGCTCTTTGGCCTTCTTTATCTCGTCAGTGAGATTGAAACCTCGAGCATGGATCTCCCAGAGGGTTTCCCTCCGAGATTGGCATTTGGCGAGCTCGGAAATCCAAAGAGCTCGAGTTTGGGCGGCCTCGGGGGATTCTCTTACTTGGGCTTGAGCAGCTTCAACATCAGATTGGTAGACGGACACGATCCCCTTCACATCAGCCTTGGCTTTTTCTGCCTCAGATTTGGCCTTTGCAAGTTCGGTGGCCAACCGAGCCTCAAGCTCCTTTATTTTCTTGGCCTGAGCTGAGCTCTTACCCTTCATGCCTTGAAGCTGACTTTCGGCGGATGACAATTGGGCTCGAGCAGCCTCCTTCTCTAAGTCAAGGCGGTCCATGTTAATTTTCACCCCAAGGTCTCCGCCTTCATCATATTAACGTCCTCATGGAATTGTTCGATCTCTCGACCTTTTGCTGAACCCGTGAGATTGAAGTGTTAGCCAATCATCCATGAACTGATGCCATGAACTTCTAAGATTTTCATTACCTGCTCAATCAGGTCGGTCTATTCTTTGTGAGCCGTGGCCATCTCGGCTCGGAGGTCCTTGATCTCTTCTTCTTTTTGCAAGCTGAAAAGTTTGAGGGCATTCCTCTCCTCGGTAAGTCTCTGAATGTCGGCCTCGTACCGACTTAGCTCAACTAGAGACCTAGAAAATACTTCATGATGAAGCACCGAGGCCTACACAGATAAAAGTAAGAAGTTAGTCAAAGAAGAAAAACACAATTATGATATTCATAAGGGAAGTTAAGGCTTACCCGATTCAAGGCATGTTGTGCCTCGTTGAAAAGACACGGAGCCTCAACTTCATTCATTAGAGCCTGGTCTTCCTCCGTGACCAGACCCCAAAGATAATAGGCGACCCCCACGGGGTAGCAAAAACTCGATCATCCTCCGGGATGGAGATAACAATGGTTCGTTTGGTTCCGGGACAGACACTAGGGGCCAGGAACTGGTTGGTCAATCTAAAGTTCGAGAAGGTCCCACTTGTATCCTTCCTCGGTATCTCCAAGTCGCTCAGACCGGCGACATCTTTTATCCCGGTAAAATAACCACAAAAGGGGTCTTCCCCTATATGGGCTCCTTCTACATCGGGGGTGCTCATAGCTTGGGCCTCCCGAATTGCCTCCTCGGAAAATGAAGGGAGGATCAGCGAGTCTCCAATTTCTATTTCCCCAAGTGGGTCTCTTGGGGCATTCTTTTCAACTGGAGGAGCCTCGAGACTAACCTCCATGGCCAGTTCCGCTACCTTTTTTGCCTTGGGACGAGGCACTCTCAGCTTTTGCTAACTCAGGGACTCCACCCGAGTCGCCTCCTAAGGCCCCGTCAATTCGGGGCAGATTATTTTTGGCTCCCACCGGCTTGGCAGCTTTTTGAGCCTCACCGCTCATCTTTACTCGGGCCACTAGCTCGGAGCCATCATCTTCTTCTTTTTCCTCTCTTAGGAGTCGAAGTGTCTCCGCAGGCAGGGCGACAGTATCCTCTTTCGGCTTTCGAGCCACTATTTTCTTGGGCTCTGGGTCCTTGGAGGTTGAGGTCCTCTTCCTCTTAGTCTCCTTTACCGGCTTCGGGACCGGGGTGGAAGCTTCTTCCTCACCAGACGAGGGCCTCATGACCGCATCTTTGCCGAGGCCTACGAGAAATGAAGTTGAGAGGAAGGTCTTAGTCAAACCACTATACATGTGAAAGCGGGCTTACCATAATTTTTGGCTTCCTATCGGCCCTTTGATAAGTCGCGCCATGCGTGCTCAGCGAACGTAGAGGTCGAGGCCAGGTTCCTGACACAAATCTTGAGGTTGGGAACTGCACCGGGCATCCAAGCGACTGCTACATCACGGAAAAGGATATCGATGAGAAAAAGAAAAGGAACAAAATAATAAATAAAGGTTGTCAATGGGATTGTACTCACGCTTCATATTCCATTTCTCCGGAAATGGCATCTTCTCGGCTGGGATTAAGTCAGAAGTTCTCACTAGAACGAACCTACCCATCCAGCCTCGATGTTTGTCCTCACCTATGCTCAAGATCAGCGCCTTGGTAGCCCGACGCTGAAGTTTTATTAACCCGCCTTGATAGAGTCGGGGGTTGTACAACCTGATGAGGTGGTCGAGGGTGAAAGGAAGTCCCTCGACCTTGCTCACGAAAAATCGGAGCAGGATAATAATCCGCCAAAAAGAGGGATGGATTTGACCTAAGGTTATTTGGTACTTACGGCATAAATTAACGATAACGGGGTCGAGGGGGCCCAGCATGAAAGGGTAAGTGTAAACACTCAAAAACCCTTCCACGTGAGTAGTGATGTTTTCTTTGGGGGCCAGAATCACCACCTCTTTGCCCTTCCAGTTGCAGTCTTTCTTCACCTGCTTAAGGTAGTTCTCAGTTATCGAGCATATATACCTCGACACTGGCTCGCATCAACTAAGGATCGACGAAGCTTTCTCGATCTTAAAGTCGTAGGTAACGATGCATCCCCCGGGAATACACTCCTCAGGGCGAGGTTCCACCGGCGCTTTCCCGCCATCCGGTTGAGAAGATGAAGCAGTTTCTTTTTGTGGTACCGTTTTTTACGTTTTTTCCATTCTGGTTTGAGTTTGAAGAAAGAAGAAGATAATATGACTTGATGTTTGACAAGGGATTAACACGAAACCTGAAGATTTTGTAGAAAGGAAGAACTTAGAAAATGTAAAAAGCTTTGGAGATTAGAGGAGATTGAAAGTAAAATTTGAATCAATAGGAAAAAGGCCTATTTATGGATTTCATGGTAAGGGTGGCATGTGGGCCGGTTAGGACCGGGCCTTGCCTGGACCGCAAGCCCAAATGGGCGGTGGTCCTAAACGGTCCTAATCGGATAGGACCGGGAACATGGGGAGGTGAGCTGGGTAGTGGGCCGGTCCCTTAGGCGAGGCCCGCGAGACCGGAACCGGTTGGGACCAGGACCGGCTGGGAAGTGGGTCGGTTCAAGCGGTCCTAAGCGGGACTATCCAGGCCCAAAGGCTAAATTTTAAATAAAAAAAATCCGCCACATTATAGCCGTTATGGCATTTAAAATATGGCCGTTTTACCTGCCAAAATAGCCGTTGGCTATTTATAAAATAGCCATTTAATCCCCCCCCCCCCAACTTTGTTTTAACCCCAAACTTTTTATATTTACACTTTGTCCCTATTTTCAACAATAAATACCCCCTCATTCTTTTATTTTTATCACAAAATCATCAATCTCTCTCTAATTTTCTTCTATAATTGCTTACTTTATTGTTGCAATTTGTGAAATATTGTGAAGTTGGTGAATTGAAGTATTCAAGTCTTCAACGATAATTAATTTTCAACAAGTTATTCGTCAATTCGGTAAACTCATTCCAACTCTTAAGTTTTAATATTATAGTTTTTGTTTGTTTTATATACTATATTATAATTAAAATGGCCTATTCCTTAAAAAAATGTCTAGTAAAAATAAGGAAAAATCCAAGATTGGTGAATCTACTGGCCAAGTCGTTCCTCCTCCACTTCCCCCGGCTCCCCGATCCAAATCTGTTACCCCTCCTACACCTGCTATTCTTGATAGTGATAATAGTTTATTACAATTTATCGATAGTCAATTTTATCATGATATGCACCAGGTGAACAATTTAACCATGAATATATGAATGCTCTTTATGATAATCCAACTATTGATGAAAGTGATGATGAAGAAATAGATTTTGATGAAACGCAACTGGATGACGATACACCCACTAGTTCTATTGTTGAAGAAGTTAACCCAACTAATAATAATCCAAATGATGCCCCGTCTGAACCTCCTATTACTACCCCTATTTTTTCTAGACAACCTTCTAAACGGAGCGAAACATCTATTGTTTGGCCATTTTTTATTCAACTAAGAGAAAAAAATAATGCTAAGTGTAAAACTTGTGGCAAAGAGTTAGCTTTTAAATATTTTGGAGGTCAGGGGGAGACGGGAAGTTTGTCTAGACACATACTGATATACCCTAAAGATAAAGTCAAATATCTTCAAAAGAAAGCCTTGGCCGAGGGGACAAGTGTACTTAGTCAGGCTAACCTTAGTACCGGGACAAATCAATTTCAACCAGAAATTAACACTGTTATCGGTGGTATTTTATATTATGATCCAAAAAGAGATCGTGAAGAATTGAAAAAAAATGGTTAATGTTATGTGTTTACCCTATAGTTTTCCTTCTAACTCTCACTTTGTACATTATATTAGAAAATTTTTTAATCCTACTTATAAAGGATGGCCTCGCACAACCGTAAAGAGCGATATTTATAAATATAAACATGAATATGAAAAATATTTGCGCTATTTATTTACTCATATAGATTGTCGTGTTGCTATTACTACTGATATTGGTAGAAGTGGTAATGGCTGTGATTATCTTACTGCTACCAGTCATTGGATTGATGAGGATTGGATAATGCAAAAGCGCATTATTGCTTATAGAATAATTAATTCACGTCACACAGGACAGTTTATTTCTAGCACGGTTACAGATATTTGTAGATATTTTTGTATTAGTAAGAAATTAATGTCAGTTTCAATGGATAATGCTTTTAGTAACACTAATGCTATAGCCTTACTTACCACTACACTAAATCCTGCATTTAGTAACATTTTTCATGTTAGATGCATTTGTCACGTTTACCATTTAATTGTGAATGATGGTATGAGAATTTTAAATGTTGAAATTGAAAAGGTAAAAATGGCTCTTAACTGGCTTTTTTATTCAAACCGTAGAAGTAGACTTAGAGAATATTTCAAAAGATGCGATGAATTTGGCCTAATAGAAAGAAAGGTTCCTAAACCTTGTCCAACTAGATGGAATTACATGTATGAAAGTTTAGTTGTTGCATATGAATATAAAACCCCATAAACTCAACGTTTAATGCTCATGTAAGTGATGATGATGATCACCTTACAAATGCGGATTGGGCTAATGTTAAAATGCTTGTAGATTTTTTAGAAAATTTTTATATTGCTACAAATGAATTTTTTGGGCAATATTATCCTACTATTTATAACTGTTTAGTTTATATTATTGAACTTGCAAATTTGTTTCGTCATATTTCAGAGGGTGGGGTAATTTATCAACTTGTTATTGATTCTATGAGAAAAAAATTTAAAAAATATTTTTTCCTATTCCCCCTATTTATGGTGTTGCTCCCTTGTTAAATCCTACTATGAAATTAGGAGGTACTCAATTTTGGTATGAAACTGTTTATAATGGATTAGCACTTGAAGATGAGGAGCTGTCTACACTTCCGGAAGCAATAGCCTCAATTAAAATAAATTCTCAAACTATTTATAGTTCTTATCAAATTGCATTAGATCATGCTAGACCAAATGTTCCAACTCCTACTTCTTCTAGTTCTCAATCATCTAAAAGAACTGCGGGAGTAAGAGAACTTAGTGCTTGGGCGGGGTTCAAGGGTTCTCAAGGTTCTAGTATTAGTGATTGTTCACAACTAAATGAGCTTGAAGTTTATTTGTCACAGGGAATTGAGGAAGTGAATCCCAGCAGCTACTTTAATATTTTGGAATGGTGGAAAAACAAAGAAAAACACTTTCTGATTCTTTCAAGGATTGGTCGAGACATTTTAACTATTCAAGCTTCAACAGTGGCATCGGAGAGCGCTTTCAGTCAAGCAAGACTTCAACTCGGTGATTATAGAGCGTCTATGAGGGAGAGCTTGGAAAATCAGTACTTTTCAGAGATTGAATCCGTTCGGAACGAAGAAATTTTGGACTTGCTGAATCACAACCAGAGGTAGATGAAGCTTACGAAGAAATGCTAGCTGAACTTGTGGAGGATGCTGCTTCGCCCCGAAGCGGTGATGACCAAGCTTCTTTTCCGCCACCACCAACGAAAATTCCTCCGAACCTTGAAAGATTTATGAAATTTGTAAGAGATACCATATAAATTAATACGTAACTTGTATTTTGGCACATCTTGATTAGTTTCTTTTTCTTCTCAATGGTGGTATTAGCACCTTGTTGTGCTCATTCCATGGGGGGGAGGGGGGAGAAGACTAAGAAAGATATTATCATGTTTTGTTAATGCTACAATAAAATTATAACGCATTGCTTTGAATATCTTTTTACAATATTTTTGTGTTTAAATTTGAATTAAAAAATTTAGGTCACAATTCTATAATATAATTTACAAGAAATTGCCTTAGATAAAAATTTATAAAAAAAATAGGCCTGGCCCACTTAGGCCCGGGACCGGCCCACTTAGCTCGGGACCATTAGTTCATGGTCCCGGGCCGGTTCCTACAAAAAAGCTCACGAAGCTCGGGACCACTTAGGATCGGCCCACGAAGCCCGTTTAGGCTCGGGCCCAGCCCAGATTACACACTTATTTCATGGCGACGGTTCGAAACCACTAGTGACCGACCACCAATTGACACGCATTAAATGCCTGGAAAACTGCACCGACGGGACGTTTCGGTCACTTCTATCGCTTACATCATGGAGATGATGCCATGACAGGTCGAGGATCGAAGGCTCAATTCGTTTATTGTCATTACACTCCAAAAAACGAGGGGACTATCTGTATACCCGATTTTACTAATTTATCAAGACCAGGAGGAAGGACCGAGGATCGATCCCATAGTAGATCAGACTGAGGCATGAGGACAAGGTACTGAGTTCAGAATTCGAGGTACCTGTCGAGATCGAGGCAGTAACGATCGAGACCGAATGAGACAGACATCGAGCAAGATCGAAGATAGCATAATAACAGAAGGGCGAGATATCCATGACTGGTCGGAAATCATGGTGAAAATCCCGAAACTGATCAAATTAAGAACGGTTGATTAGCTAATCGTGGGATTTCCTTCTGTAATTAGAGTTATACCATAAATAGAATTCCTCTACAATATAAAGTGGAGTTCTAATCATTTGTAACACACATTGTTCTCGCATAAAAAAGCAGTATAACACTTTCTCTCTCGCTTATGCATTTTTGTTCATCAATTTACTTTCTGCCTTATTACTTTAGCGTCAGTCAGTTCGAGGGCACCTTAACTCGAGGGCTGAATTGCATTTCAACGCTGGTTTGCCTTATATTATTGTTAATTTTTTTTATTAATCTTTTTATTTATCAGTTGGTATTAGGTGAAATCACGTATCCTTAAAACCACGTTATAAGTTTAATTGATATCCGATTTTAAAGGTAAACACCGACTCTAGAAAGTAGATATGCAAATTGAATGCCCTATGTTGAACGATAGTTCAAAGAGAATTGTCAACTTTTTATGATAGAGATGTTATTACTCTTGACAATCCAAATCAATTACTCAATCTTTAACCGATGTAAAGGATGTTTCAAAATGTACCACATCCAGAAAACCGACAAACCATTTAATTAAGCTAATCTCTACAATTACAGAAACATAATATTTAACTAGGATGAATTAAAACGTGTTGTCACTGTCAATCAAGAACACAACATTGATTTGGATAAAGGGTTTCTACGAAGGGAAAAGAGTCAAATATTCTCCTGAATCCATATCCCCGTTAATACACTTCAAAAATTGTAGTATAAGTTACCGTCATTTACGTGTTTTTGGACTATTCTTGTTATCTTAAATAAATATAGGTGACTTTTGTCAATACAAATTAAGTAAGTCTTTTTTTCGAACGATGCATAATATGTCTTTATGTTTCAAACTGTGTGTTTTCCAGTTATCAATTGAATAAATTACAAGAGTTTTCAATGTTTTGAACTCACAAGTAACAAATTCCTTTTGTCACACCATGTGTTCTATTTTATTAAAGCTTATTTCCTTATATATGTATCCAATTTCATCAAAAATTTCCAACTCATCCTCCGCCTCTCTCTTCAAATTTCCCAACATAATTGATTTTTCGCTCCCATCAAGCTTCTCTATTTCTTCACGGTATTATTCTGTCTTGTCAACATTTAAATTCTTCTTATCTTGATCCTAAGTCCTCAGCTTACACGCATTTGTTCCTTCTATAAAACAAATTCCCACTAATACACGAATAAATTCGTAATCCTTAGCCAACACTAATGACACATCCCAGTTTCTCTGGTAACTACACAGTATCCTTAGCCAACACTAATACACAACTAGACCTGACTTTTTTAAACTGGGTTGAATATGGATAATTACCCATATTATTCATTAGAAAAATGTAATTTTTATATTCCTATGTCTTATAGGAAACTATATTACCCTCAATATTTAAGATTTGATATAATTACATTTAGTATACCTAATTACCAATTATATATCATTAGTGGTTTTTAAGGGTATTAATTACACTCCTAATTTAATGGTACCGTATATTCCTTCTAATCCCTCTCCCCCCACGTTTCTCTCTCCAATTCTCACACCTTCACCCACGTTTCTCTCCCACACCCACGATTTCTGTATCAAAATCCCATTATTTCTTCCATAGCCAAGGCACTGTCGGCACCTCTGCAATCTTGTCCCAATGTTTTTGTGCCCGGGGAAGATGAGCACAAGCCTGGTCGATTTGATGGTTATGATTTCGGATTCCTTCACATTAAGGTTTATCTCCCAGAGTTTGATTCTCAATATGTTCTGAGCTCGAACATTTCTTTTTATCTTTTTCTTTTGATGCTTCAATTGTTGGCAAAACTCAATTTTCTTGTAACAGTTCATGGGAGGATTTTGCTTAGAAAGATCTATTCCTTCATCATGTTTTTTTGAATTTCATATTTACCATAGCAGTTTCGTAAGGAGTAACAAGAGCATATAGGAGAATCACAGAATTGTAGCATAATGGAGATTTTCGACATAATTGCGTTTTTTGCAGAAGATTTGTAGAAGTTTTAGTCGTTTTTGATTTGTGAAAACAGAAAACAAAGCATCTACAATCAGAATACAAATAATCTACAAGTTATCTACAAAATATCTACAAACTGGGTACATTGAATTTTAATATCTCCATTCCCATTCAATTGTAGCATAATCGGGATTTTCGACATAATTGCATTTTTTGCAGAAGATTTGTAGAAGTTTTAGTCGTTTTTGATTTGTGAAAACAGAAAACAAAGCATCTACAATCAGAATACAAATAATCTACATTTTATCTACAAAATATCTACAAACTAGGTATATTGAATTTTAATATTCCCAATTCCCATTCAATTGTAGCATAATTGGGATTTTCGACATAATTGCGTTTTTTGCAGAAGATTTGTAGAAGTTTTAGTCATTTTTTATTTGTGAAAAAAGAAAACAAAGCATCTACAATCAGAATACAAATAATCTACAATTTATCTACAAAATATCTACAAACTGGGTACATTGAATTTTAATATCTCAATTCCCATTCAATTGTAGCATAATCAGGATTTTCGACATAATTGTGTTTTTGCAGAAGATTTATAGAAGTTTTAGTCGTTTTTGATTTGTCAAAACAGAAAACAAAGTATCTACAATCAGAATACAAATAATCTACAATTTATCTATAAAATAT
>ML390996.1:0-25519 GCA_005239525.1 Nicotiana knightiana
AGCATCAACATATCCTACAAGGTCGAAATTACTACCTTTAGGATACCAAAGGCACAAATCAGTTGTGCCTTTAGAATATCTTAAAATTCTCTTCACTGCAATGAGGTGGGACTCCTTTGGATTTGCCTGAAACCTAGCACACATTACCTCGCTGAACACAATATCAGGTCTGCTGGCAGTGAGATACAATAGAGACCCAATCATCCCTCATAACTTCTGATCAACGGATGAACCAAGTTTATCCACATCCAATTTTGTAGCTGTGGCTATGGGAGTGTCTATTTCCTTTGAATCTTCCATTTTAAACTTCTTGAGCAATTCTTTCACGTACTTTTGTTGGTGGATCATTGTTCCATTTGAGTTTTTCTTGATTTTCAAGCCTAAGAAGAAGTTTAGCTCACCCATCATACTCATCTCAAATTCACTCCCCATAAGCATAGGAAATCCCTTGCTTAATTTTTCAGAAGTCGCCCCAAATATAATATCATCCACATATATTTACACAACCAGGAGATCCATACCCTTTTCCCTTAAGAACAAGGTACTGTCAATTTTGCCTCGTTTGTACCCATGTTCTAGCAGGAATTTTGATAATCGTTCGTACCATGCTCTTGGTGCTTGTTTGAGACCATACAGGGCCTTGTCGAGTTTGTATACGTGGTCAGGTGACTCCTTGCTTTCAAAACCTGGAGGCTGCTTGAAAAATACATCTTCCTTCAGATAGTCATTGAGAAAGGAACTCTTAATTTCCATCTGATGAAGAGTGAATTCCATTTATGCAACAAATGCTATAAGAAGTCTTATTGCCTCCAGTCTTGCCACAGGGGAAAAGGTCTCATCATAGTCAACTCCATCTTCTTGACAATACCCTTGAACAACTAGTCTTGCCTTATTCCTTGTAACAGTTCCATCCTTATCGAGCTTGTTCCTGAAGACCCACTTGGTGCCAATCACTGATCTGTCTAGTGGCCTGGGTACCAAGTGCCATACTTGACTTCTTTCAAACTGATTCAGCTCTTCTTGCATGGCATTTACCCAATCAGCATCTTGTAGGGCTTCCCCAATGTTCTTTGGTTCGATCATGGATAGAAAGGCATCAAACGCACACAGATTTTTCAAGGATGATCTTGTTTTGATTCTGGATGTCAAATCTGTTATGATGTTCTCAAGAGGGTGAGAAATCTGATATCTGTGTGGTTTGAGTCAGGGCCAGGTTGCTTATGTTGAATTTCCCTTGTAATGTTGCTTGGAGTAGTTGAACCTGGTCCATCACCTGTTCCACCTTCCATGTTTGCTTCAATGTGATCACCGCTTCTCACCAGTCCAAGCTCCTCATCTTATGGTTCCTGTCTCTCAGCAAGAGTGTTAGTTTCATCAAAGACAACATGTACACTTTCTTCTACACACACAGTTCTTTTATTATATACTTTATAAGCTTTGCTATGTGATGAATATCCCAAGAATACTCCCTCATCACTTCTGGGGTCAAATTTTCCTAGGGAATCTTTGCCATTATTATGTACAAAACACTTGCATCCAAAATCCCTAAAGTGGGATATGTTGGGCTTTCTCCCTTTAAGTAATTCATAGGGAGTTTTCTCTACCAGAGGTCTGGTCATGCATCTATTGATTATGTAACAAGCAGTGTTTATTGCTTCAGCCCAGAAGCTGTGAGGTAGTTTGCTAGATAGAAGCATGGTTCTTGCCATGTCTTCAAGAGTTCTGTTTTTCCTTTCAACAACCCCATTTTGCTGTGGGGTTCTAGGAGCAGAAAAGTTATGATTAACACCATGTTCATCACAGAACTCAGCAAACTTAGCATTCTCAAATTCAGTACCATGGTCAGATCTTATTGATGCTAGTTGATGTCCTAATTGATTTTGAGTTTTCTTGACAAATGAGGTGAACATATCAAATGCTTCATCCTTAGATGCCAGGAATAAGGTCCAAGTGAACCTTGAATAATCATCAACTAGCACCATCACATATCTCTTACCACCTCTACTCAGAGTTCTCATAGGACCACATAGATCCATATGAACCAGTTCCAACGTCCTGGTGGTACTGACTATTTTCTTACTTTTGAAAGAGGACCTTACCTGCTTCCCCTTGGCACATGCCTCACAAACTTTGTCCTCCTTGAACTTATGTTAGGAAGTCCTACCACTAAGTCCTTAGTGACTGGTTTGTTAAGCTGAGTCAGACTCGCATGACCAAGTCGTTTGTGCCACAGGAGGGGACCACTATCCAACACACTTAGGCAAGTGATTTCATTTTCAGACAGTGTGGACAAGTATATGACATAGATGTTATTCATTCTTTTTCCTTGCAAAACAATCTTGTCAGTAAGCAGGTTAATAACAAAACATTTTGTGGAAGTAAAAGCAACTAGGTTACCTATGTCACACAGTTGTGATACACCGATCAGGCTATATTTCAAGACATCTATTAGATACACATGTTCAATTGATCATGTGTCATCCTTACCTACCTTAACAACCCCAATAATTTCACCTTTCTTTCCGTTTCCAAAGGAGACATTTCCTCCTTTGAGACTTTCAAGTGAAAGGAACTGTTCCATGTTCCCAGTCATATGCTTTGAGCAGCCACTATCCAAATACCATATTTGGCTGCTTCCTCTCATTTGAACCTACAAGAGAATCAGGGGTTAGTTATAAGAACCCAAACTAGTTTGGGTCCTTTTCTATGAGAGAATCGAGTGGTTTAGTTGAACCATTAGTGATTTTAAATCTCGAATATGATTGTTGTGGGCCCTCGACTCTATCCTCTTTAACAACCCAGCTGTATGAGAGGTGAGATGTTTTGTTGCAAGTCCAAGTGCCCATGTGAATGGTCTAGAACTTGCCTCGAATATGTTTCTAGGCAAAAGTTTAAGTTTTGCTTGACTTGAGAAGTGATTGTAGGCTATACTTGACCAGTTTTGAAATTTACAATGGCCCACCAATGATGTTATACCTAGTCAACCCTTTTGAGCCTAAAACCTTTCTCATTTGATAACCATGTTACAAGCCTTTACACGTTTTGTAGTGACCCTCTCTTAGCACCCGAGCTTTCCTTAACACTCATGAGAAACAATTGGCTAAAACATAAGTTTGGGGGAGAGACGAGGAGTTTGAAAGTGGTATCAAGGTACAAAAAGAGAAAAGAAATTAAGAAAAGGAACGACTAAGAAAAAGAAAGAAAGAACAAAAGAAAAATGTAAAAACAAAGTGAATAACTTGAAGAGTTGAAGGGATTCAGAGAAAAGCAAAAATGCAAAGCATGAAGAAAACAAAGAAGAAGAAAATGAATATCATGACCAAGAAAGAGTGATCTTAAGTCTCTCTAGTTCCCCTAAGGAAAAAGAAAATGCCTCAAAGAGTCGGCAAAGCATGAGCCAAAAAGAGAAAATTTAGTGCTTAAGGAAAGATGAACCCGTTCTATTCCAACATTTCCTAACTTAGTCCAAATGCCTTCATTACATCCCGAAAAATCCCTACGTGATTTCAAGCCGAGTGAACTTACATTAGTGGTGATTTATACGAGGGGCAAGCATATGGTACTTAGGGCAGTACTTCTAACATTCTCTTGAGAGAGATGAGTGAACTTTTCAAAAATCCTTGAATTGAATGTTACATTCTTAAGTGAGATATGCTAACGGAGAGTAGAGGAGGAAGAGTTTGGGATCCATAATGACCTACATGAAAGAGCGAACTTTCTTGATGAGTAAAAGTCAACTCTTGATGCTCAAGTGTCACATTAGAACTATTGGTGCTTAAAACTTCAAATCACTGCCTTGTTGATAATTCACAAGTGTTGTGGGTAATTGTTGGCCCCAATTGATGCGTGTTTGATTCACCTTAAGATTAGCTGGAATTTCCCTTATCTTGTGGAGGTGGGAATTCCATTATTTTCTTCAGGACAAGAAAAAACTTAAGTTTGGGGGAGTTGATAAGTGGGGATTTTGACTACTTTTTAGCGCCTTTTAGCTTTTGTTTTAGTCCAAAAGTGTTTAATTGTATTCCCGAAAACTAATGAAATATGCTTACTTGCAGGAGTATTGGAAAGTGAGTCATTACAATAAAATCCAACTCAAGAAAGAGTGATTTTGAACAAGGTTAAAAATAAAGAACACAAGCTCAAGTGCGGGCCGCAGATTCCTATCTACGGCCGCAGAATGTGAAGAAGAATAAGCAGAGCCCCAGTGAAAAGACTGAGAATTTAACAAAAAGGAATTCATGGAGAAATAACAACACAACACAATGAGATAAATGGCAGGGGCGCTCCCGAAATACAGTCTCGTAGTCCAAAAAGTAAATGTGCAAGGAGATCTACTGAAGTACCACCTCTTAGTCTAAAAAGTAAATGTGCAGGAGGATCTCCCAAGGTACTGCCTCGTAGTCCCAAAAGTTAACATGCAGGGGGATCTCCTCAGGTACCGCTTCGTAGTCCCAAAAGTAAATGTGCAAGGAGATCTCCCGAGGTACTGCCTCATACTCTCAAAAGTAAATGTGTAGGGGGATCTCCCGAGGTACATGATAAGTGGAGATTTTGACTACTTATTAGCGCCTTTTAGCTTTCGTTTTAGTCCAAAAGTGTTTAATTGTAATCCCGAAAACTGATGAAATATGCTTACTTGCAGGAGTATTGGAAAGTGAGCCATTACGATGAAATCCAACTCAAGAAAGAGTGATTTTGAACAAGGACAAAAATCAAGCACACAAACTCAAGTGCGGACCACAAATTTATATTTGCGACCGCATAATGTGAAGAAGAATCAGCAGAGCCGAAGTGGAAAATACAAAGTTCAGAGAGATCAATTTAAAGCTCAAAATGCGGAACACACTATAATTGTGCGGCCACAGAAATCAACTATGTGAGCGCAATCAGGAAATGTGCGGTCCGCAAAAGAGCCCAGTGCTGCCGTACCCAGAATTCTGTAGACCGCAGAACATGAAGGATGCGGCCACAATCCGGAATTGTACGGCTGCAGAGTCAACTCCTAACAAGATCTGAAGAGAAGTGCGGCCCATAAATATAATTGTGCGGTCGTAGAACCTCCGAAAGGGAAATTTTGTCTGAAAGTTCCAACTTTGTATAAATACACTACTTTCACGAAATTAGGTTAAGTTTTGAATACTGAAAAGTCTGTAACCATTTTTCTCTACCCATTTAAGAAACATTATCGTATATGGGTGATTTAACATTGGATATTCATCTATTAATCTTGCAATATGAGTTTTATAATCTTTTCTTCTTTATTTTCTTCAATACCCAATATGAGTAGCTAGATTTTTAGCTAGGGTTGTGACCCAACCCTAGTGTGTAAACCTGATAGGTATTTGATTTAGGGAATTTTTATGGATGGGTGTTTATTGTTTAGTCCTGTTATTGCTATTAATTGTAGAATTAATGGTTGCAAACATTAGTTCATGCCTATTTGACTTGGTCTCTTCTTCAGAAAAAGAAACTTAGTCTAGGAAAACTTGGCTAACAAGAATTTGGTATGAAATCAAGAGATTGATATTCCGAATTAAATGGTTGAGCCTAGAGATAGTAAAATCCGACTTTAGCATTTTATCAAATGTTTTGTTCAATAGCCATTTGGACTTGAGAACACCAAATTGGACAAAACCACTCTCTTACCGAGAGGTATTGAGTGGATAATTGTGTGTTGATAGCTATAATACACCCCGACCAATAAAACACGCTTTAAAGTTTACAACCCGTTAGGCAAACACCTAGGTGAAGTTCATATCCCTAGGCATTTTACATTATTTGAAAACAACAACAAAAACAACATTCTCTAATTTTATATCTTAGACATGTAATCCTTAGCGTAATTTTAGAACTAAAAACAAAACCACATTTGTGGAAGTGTAATATAGATACTTCACGTGCTTTATCCAAATATATACCACTAATCCCATCTCAGCTCCTTGTGGATTCGATCTCGACTCCTTGTTGGATATTATTGTTGTAATCGACTGTTTCACAAACCCGAATAGAGGTGTGACTTGGACGAGATTAGTACCGCCTTGTAGTCCCTAAAGTAAACATGACAAGGAATCTCCCGAGGTACCGCGTCGTAGACCCAAAAGTAACATATAGCTCGAATCGATGGAAAACATCAATTAACAACAAGAATTATATATTTAAGGCTGATACAAATCAAGGGAAAACATAAATTTAACTAAACATGCTGCACAGAGTTCAAATAAGTAATTAAGACACATATACATGCAATATTAGACTAAACATGATAACTACACATGCTGTTATAACTCAATTAAGATGTAACAGGCTACTACTTAGTGAAAAACTGGATTTTACAACAATTATCCTGTATACGTACTCGTCACCTCGCGTACACGGCGCTCACATATCACAGAAGTATCACAACAGTACCAAATCTTAAGGGGATTTCCCCCCCACAAGGTTAAGAATCCACTTACCTCGAGCCAAGCTCAATCAATCAATAAGAATGCCGTTTCCTCGACTATCCGACTCCGAATGGCCCACATCTAGCCAAAAATAATTACATAATATAAATAAAACTATAATAAACTAATTCAATTAATGAAATCAAGACTTTAACAAGAATTTCAAAAATTTCCCCAGGCCCACGCCTCGGAATCGGGTAAAAGTCACAAAATACAAACACTCACTCACCCACGAGTTCACTCGTACCAAAATTACTCAAATCCGATGTCAAATCTCAATCAAAACCCAAAAATTTGGTTGAAGAACTTTTCCCATTTTCCCCAACTTCTCAACTCAAATCCGAAATCGAAGGATGGAATTAATGATAAATTAGTGGAATATAACCAAAAACAAGTGAAGACTCATTACCCAATCGATGTCTCTGAACACTCAAAGTTCCCTCCAAATCCGAGCTCTTTATCTCAAGTTTTGATAAAATTGGCTAAACCCTCGCTTTTGAAATGATATAGTTTGCCCAGGTGCTCACACTATGCGATCACGGAAATACCCACACGATCGTGTAGAAAAAATTCCAACAACTTAAAAACATACTATGTGAATGCATCCCCACGTTCGCGATCGCGTACCAGTGATTCTTTAAACCTACTCGATCGTGTCCATCCTCACACGATCGCAAAGAACAACAACGTGAACTCCACTACCGCCTTACCTCCTCTTCGCAAACGCGGCCTCGCCCACACATTCGCGATGCACAACCTGACCAACTGACGCGATCGCGTACCCTTACTCGCAAACACATAGGCAAAAATGCCACTGCCCCCAAACAAGCTTATGCGTTCACGTCCCGTCTTGCGTGATCGCATAAGAGGAAACCATTAACTGAAAGCACCGGAATTTTTTTATCCCAAAAAGTCCAAAGCTAGTCCGTTAACCACCCGGAATCCACTCGAGGCCCCCCGGGACCTCAACCAAACATACCAACATCTCATAAAAAACTATACGAACTTAGTCAAGCACTCAAGTATCATCAAACAACAACAAAAACACGAATCATACTCTAATCCAAACCTAATGAACTTTGAAACTTCAAACTTCTACAACCGATTCTGAAACCTATCAAGACACGTCTGATTGACCTCAAATTTTTCACACAAGTCATAACTGACATTATGGACGTACTCCATCTTCCGGAATTGGAGTCCAACCCCGATATAAAAAAGTCCATTTCCGCCCAAATATTCAACTTTCGCCATTCAAGCCTAATTCAACTACAAACATCCAATTCATAATCCAGACACGCTCCTAAGTCCAAAATCACTCAACAGACTAACGGAACTAACGAAACTCCATTTCAAATCCGTTTTCACACAGCTCCAACTACGGTTAAAATCCTAGAACTTAAGCTTCTGGTTTAGGGACTAAGTGTCCCAAATCACTCCGAAACCAAAACCAAAACCTCCCGACAAGTCTTATAAGCAGAAAGATATACGGGGAAAGCAGTAAATAGAGCATCGGGTCTAATACTCTCAAAATGATTGACCAGGTTATTACATCCTACCCCTCTTAAATAATCGTTCATCCTCGAACGAGCATAGAAAGAATAGCTGAAGTGGTGAAAATATGAGGATAACGGTTGTGCATATCATGCTCGGTCTCCCAAGTCACCTCCTTGATTGGATGACCCCTCGACTTAACCTTCACTGAACCGATGTTCTTTGGCCTCAGATTTTGAACCTGCCTGTCCAAAATAGCCACTGGCTCCTCAACATAAGATGAATCCTTGTCCAACTAGTCTGAGAAGAAATCCAATACATGAGAAGGATCGTCGTGATACTTCCGAAGCATAGAAACATGAAATAGCAAATGGACTCCTGATCTCCACTTGCCCTTCTTTCGTACCTCATAACACCCTTAATGGGTGAATCCCCAAGCAGGACCCGCTCTCCAACCATGAATGCAACATCGCGAACCTTCCGATCCGCATAACTCTTTTGTCTGGACTGGACTGTGCGAAGTCGATCTCGAATCACCTTAACCTTCTCCAGAGCATCCTGAACCAAGTCTGTACCCAATAACCTAGCCTTGCCTGACTCAAATTGATCCACTGAAGATCGACACCGCCTACCATACAGAGCCTCATACGGTGCAATTTAAATGCTCGACTGGTAACTATTGTTGTAGGCAAACTCCGTAAGTGGAAATAACCGATCCCAAGAACCTCCACACTCCATCACCACACGCACGAAGCATATCCTCTAGTATCTAAATAGTGTACTCACACTGTCCGTCCGTCTGAGGGTGAAATGCTGTGCTCAACTCAACCCGAGTACCTAACGCATGCTTACGACCCTTTAGAACCGTGATGTAAATTACATACCCGGTCAGAGATGATAGATACCGGCTGAAGCCTGGCAATCTCGCGGTTATAAACTCGATCCATCTATTCGGAAGAATAGGTAGTCATTAGAGGAATGAAATGAGCTGACTTGGTTTGCCTATCCACAATCACCCAAACTACATCAAACTTCCGTTGAGTCCGTGGAAACCCAACAACAAAATCCATAGTGATTCGCTCCTATTTTGCACCACGGGATCTCTAACTTCTGAAGCAATCCACCTGGCCGATGATGCTCATATTTCACCTATCGGTAATTTAGACACCGAGCTACATATTCCACTATGTCCTTCTGTATTCTCTCTACCAGTAATGCTGCCTCAAGTCCTGATACATCTTCACGGACCCGGAAGAATGGAGTACCGCGAACTGTGAGCCTCCTGGAGAATCAAATCACACAAACCACCTACATTGGGCACATAGCCTTCCCTGTATCCTCAATGCACCATCATCTCTAATAGTGAACTCTTTAGCATCATCGTGTTGAACCGTGTCCTAAGGACAAGAAGATGGGGGTCATCATACTAACGCTCCCTGATACGATCATAAAGAGTAGACTGAGATAACACAAGCCAACACTCGACTCGACTCAAAAATATCCAATCTAACAAACTGGTTGGCCAAGGCCTGAACATCCAATCCCAATGGCCTCTTTGCTGCTGGTAGATATGCTAAGCTCCCCAAACTCTCTGCCCTATGACTAAAGACATCGGCCACCACATTGGCCTTCCTGGGATGGTATAGAATAGTGATATCATAATCTTTAAGTAGCTCCAACCACCTCCGCTGACGCAAGTTAAGATCCTTCTATTTGAACAGATGCTGCAAACTTCGGTGATCAGTGTAGATCTCACAAGGGACACTATACAAATAGTGCTGCCAAATCTTCAAGGCATGAACAATAGCTGCTAACTCAAAGTCGTGGATATGATCGTTCTTTTCATGCACCTTCAGTTGTCTAGATGCGTAGGCAATCAACCTACCGTCCTGCATTAACACCGCGATGAGACCAATCCGCGACGTATCACAATATACATTATAAGACCCTGAACCTGTAGGCAATACCAATACTAGGGTTGTAGTCAAAGCTGTCTTGATATTCTGAAAGCTCTCCTCACACTCCTCTGTCCACCTGAACGGAGAATCCTTCTGGGTCAGCCTGGTCATAGGTGCTGCAATAGATGAGAAACCCTCTACAAATTGACGGTAATACCCTGCCAAACAAAGAAAACTCTGGATCTCCGTAGCTGAGGGCGGTCTGGGCCAACTCTACATTGCTTCAACCTTCTTCGGATCCACCTTGATCCCATCGCTCGACACCACATGGCCCAAGAATGCCAATGGGTCTAGCCAAAACTCTTACTTTGAAAATTTTGCATATAACTTCTTTTCTCTCAAGTTCTGAAGCATAGTTCTCAGGTGCTGCTCATGATCCTCCCGAGTCCGGGAGTACACCAGGATGTCGTCAGTTAACATTAGAAAGAGTCAATATAGGGACGTAACACAGTGTATCAAGTGCATGAATGCTGCTAGGGTATTGGTCAGCTTATATGACATCACAAGGAACTCGTAGTGATCATAAAGAGTCTTAAAAGTAGTCTTCGGCAAATCTGGCTCCCAAATCTCCAACTGATGATAGCGTGAATGCAAGTAAATCTTAGAAAACACTCTGGAACCCTATAACCGATCAAATTGTCATCAATACGAGGAAATGGATACCTGTTCTTCGCTGTAACTTTGTTCAGCTAGCGATAATCAATTCACATACACATAGAACCATCCTCTTCTTCACAAACAAGACTGGAGCACCCCAAGGTAACATATTGGGCTGAATGAAGATCTTAACAAGAAAATTCTGTAATTGCTCTTTCAACCCCTTCAACTTAGGAGGAGTCACATGATATGTAGGAATAGAGATGGGTTGAGTGCCCGACAACAAATCAATATTGAAATTAATATTCCTGTCGGGCGGCATGCCCGGAAGATCAGCTGGAAATACATCTTGATAATCCCTCACTACTGGAACTGAATCTACTGTAGGGGTTTCAATACTGACATCTCTCACATAAGCTAGATACGTGTCACACCCTTTCTCAACCATTCGTTGAGATTTAAGAAATAAAATAACTTCGCTAGGAGTATACTCTAAGGTACCTCTCCACTCTAATCACGGTAATCCTGGCATAGCCAATGTCATGATCTTGATGTGACAATCAAGAATAGCATAATGGGGCGAGAATATGTCCATGCCCAAAATAATATCAAAATCTACCATACTGAGCAATAATAAATTGGCTCTGGTCTCAAAACAACTAAGAACCACCACGACCGATACACATGGTCAACAACAATAAAATCTCCCACAGGTGTAGACACATAAACTGAAGAACTCAAAGAATCACGAAATACGCCCAAATAAGGGGCAAAATAAGAGGACACATAGAAATAAGTGGAGCTTGGATCAAATAAAATCGACGCATCTCTATGACAAACCAGAACAATACCTGTAATGACAGAGTCGTAAGCAAATACCTCTGTACGAGCAGGAAAAGCATAATATTTGGCTTGGCCTCCCTCTCTAGGGCGACCTCTACCTGCCCGACCTCTACCTCGATCTGGCTGAGCTGGTAGAGTGGTAGTTGGTGCTGTAATCATAGCCTGAGGACCCGGTGGAGCACGTGGTGCCTGGGAAGTCTGTGGAGGTGCACCCCTCCTAAGTCTGGGGCAATTTCTCAAAATATGGAGAACGTCGCCACACTCAAAAAAAGCTCTTGGAGGGCGTGGCTGGGTCGGGTCAGTCCTGCTTGACTGACCGCTGAAAGCACCCCGTGATATTGGCTGCGGATAATAAGGCTCTTAGGGCCTACAAGGGGCCGGAATACCACTGGCGGCTTGAAGTGTTGAATGAACGGGGCGACTCACATAGCCCCTACTATGACGAACTACAACTGGGGCACGAGTACCACTATAAGTGCCAGACTCTCGAGACCTCTTGGCCTTCCTCTCCTCTCTCTAGAGCAATCATATTCCCTAAACTCCTAGAAATACCCACAACCTGCCGATATGCAATATCCATCTCCAACTCGCGGGCCATGCTAAGCCTGATATTGGGGTTGATCCCCTCGATAAACCGACAGACCCTTTCTTGAACTGTAGCAACCAAGGCCGGTGCATGCCAAATCACTGAAGAGAACTGCATACTCTGACACCGACATAGAACCCCGGCGCAACTGCTCAAACTTCACACGCCATGCGTCTCTGAGAATCTTGGGAACATACTCCCTCAAGAACATATCCGAGAATTGAGTCCATGTAAGTGAAGCTGCCTCAGCCGAACTACCCAACTCATAAGCACGCCACCACTGATAGGCTGCTCCTCTAAGCTGGAATATAGTAAAAGAAACCCCACTTGAATTTGCTACACCCATAGTATGGAGTATACAGTGACACTCCTCAAGAAAACCTTGGGAATTCTCTAACGCCAATCCACTGAAGGTAGGAGGGTGGTACTTATTGTACCTCTCAACCCTGAGCTTCTCTTCCTCAGAAACTGCTGCCCTCACCTCGGGCTAAACTGGAGCTACCGGCTGCATCGCTATAATCTCTAGAACTTGGTCGACCATAACCCCCACCCTAGGGTAAGGGAGGCAGTAGTCTGTGCTCTTCCCCCTGCCTGAGATGTGGCAGGAGCAAGTGGAATCAACCCAGCCTGAGCCAAGGTGCTAAACATGCTCAGAAAGTGGGCTAGAGTCTCCTGGAGGGGTGGTGCAGCAACATGTGCCTCACTTGCCTGCCCTCCAACTGGAAGTACTGGGGGATCCTCTGTAGCAGCTCGTGCGGGTGCTCCGGCTACACTACGTGGACATCCTCGGACTCTACCCCGACCCTGGCCCCGGTCTCTCGCGGCTCACATATAACAGAAGTATCACAACAATATGAAATCATAAGAGGATTCCCCCCCCCCCCCACAAGGTTAGGCAAGTCACTTACCTCGAGCCAAGCTCAATCAATCAACAAGAATTCCTTTTCCTCGACTATCCGACTCCGAATGGCCCAAATCTAGCCAAAAACAATTACATTCTATCAATACAACCATAATAAACTAAGCTAATTAATGAAATCAAGACTTTAACAAGAATTTCAAAAATCGCCCCAAAAAGTCGACCAGAGCCCACGTCTCATAATCAGGTAAAATTCACAAAATACGAACATCCATTCACCCACGAGTTCACTCGTACCAAAATTACTCAAATATGATGTCAAAATCTCAATCAAAAGCCAAATATTTGGTTGAAGAACTTTTCCTATTTTTACAAACTTCTCAACTCAAATCCGAAATTAAAGGATGGAATTAACGATAGATTATTGGAATGTAACAAAAAACAAGTGAAGAATCACTACCCAATCGATGCCTCTGAAAATCCCACAAAATGTCGTCCAAATCTGAGCTCTCTATCTCAAGTTTTGATAAAACTGGCTTAACCCTCGTTTTGAAATGATATAGCCTGCCATGGTGCTCACACTACGCGATCGCGGAAATACCCACGCGATCTTGTAGAAGAAAATTCCAACAGCTTATAAACATTTTACGCAAACGCGTCCCCACATTCGTGTACCAGTGACTGTTTAAACGTACGCGATCATGTCCATCCTTATGCGACTGCAAAAAACAACAACGTGAACTCCATTGCCGCTTTACCTCCTCTTCAGGAACGCGGCCTCGCCCACGCGTTCTCGATGCACAGCCTAAACAACTTACGCGATCACATACCCTTACTCGCGAATGCATATGGTAAAATTCCACTGCCTCCAAACAAGCTTACGCAATCGCGTCCCCTCATGCGCGATCGCGTCCCCTCTTGTGCGATCGCATAAGAGGAAACGAACAACTGAAAGCACTAGAATTTCTACTATTCCAACAAGTCCAAAACTAGTCTGTTAACCGCCCGGAATCCATCTGAGGCCCCCGGTACCTCAACCAAACATACCAACAACTCTTAAAACATCATACAAACTTATTCGAGCCCTCAAACCCCATCAAACACCAACAAAAAAATGAATCACACTCCAATCCAAACTTGATGAACTTTGAAACTTCAAACTTCTACAATCGATGTTGAAACCTATCAGAACACGTGTGATTGACCTCAAATTTTACATACAAGTCTTAAATTGACATTACGGACACTCCAACTTCAGAATCGGAATCCGACCTTGATATAAATTTAACTTTCGCCATTTCAAGCCTAATTCAGCTACATACCTCCAATTCACAATCTGGACACGCTCATAAGTCCAAAATCACCCAACGGAACTAATAGAACTATCAAAACTCCATTTCAGAGCCGTCTTCACATATCTCCAACTACGGTCAAAATCCTAGAACTTAAGCTTCCATTTTAGGGACTAAGTGTCCCAAATCACTCCGAAGCGAAAAAAAAAACCTCCTGACAAGTCTTATAAGAAGAAAGAGATATATGGAAATCAGTAAATAGGGGATCGGGGCTAATACTCTCAAAACGACCGGTCGGGTAGTTACATCTTTTTACCTATAAAAGTAGCAATCATCTTTATCTATCTATCTATATATATATATATATATATATATATATATATATATATATATATATATATACATAGATAACGACATCTGGTCATGGGTCAATATACATGTATAAATGAATGCAATGCATAATGAAAAAAATCCGTAAGATCTTTCGGTATGTCACAAGATCAATATGCCTTCGATTAATATCATGAAATAAACTTTATCAACTTACGTATTTTCTGAGACCCATGAACAGAAGATGTAATAATAAGACACAATATATATATATATATATATATATATATATATATATATATATATATATATATATTAAAAGCACAAAGGCCCTTAGTGAAATGCCGTTTACCTTTTTTACCCTTACAAAATAGATTTTATATTGGATAAATTTGTAACTTAATAAAAACCTATGAGCGCAAAAACAAATTAAAAGCAAGTGAAGTAAAACTGAAGGAGTATGCTTTTTTTAATAAATATTTATAAAAGTAAATACTGTTATAAATATATTATATTATAGATGTCCATTTAGTACTCTGTTGCAAATAAGCTTCCTGAAGAAGCTTATCCATATTGGACTCCACCAGAAATATGTTTATCTATGTAGTACTCTATTGGAAATAAGCCTCCTGAAGAAGATTATCACTTTGGTACTCCATTATGAATATATATTACCTCTGGTAGAAGATTATCTATATCAGGTACAATAACAGCTTACAAGAAGTTTACACATCAGCTTGCAATTAGAGAATAAAAGCAACTTACATAGCAACTTGCAGTAGCAACTTACAAGGAGGTTACACAGCAACTTGTAGTAGCAGCTTACACGACAGCTTTTACAATAACTTCCTTTCTTTTATAAATAGAGGAGATTTCAGTTCATTATGTACATCAGTTTGAAGTTAAATAATATATTAATCACTCTCTATACTTATCTTTTCTTTACAGTCTTTATTTTATAACACATTATTAGCATGTGACTGTGCCTTGAGCACGTACTTTGAAAGATATATTACTGTACTTATCCTCGTCCAAAGGCACCAGTTCTCACTGTAAGTAAGACCAAGTTGTTGTATTTATGGATTTCTATCCTTTATACAGTGGGTTAAATGTCTGATATTTCTTTGGCGTCACTATTTCATTTTCATATTAGCAAAGTGAAAATGATTCCATATTTGGCTTAAAGGTTTTACTATATCACTTCGTCTTTGTGAACGATCAATTATTTTTCCTTGATGCTTTGTCATCTTGAAGTAGGTTCGTAGCAAAGAACTCGTGACATTAATTTTTGCACTTTCATATATTTGCTTAACACTCACTATTCGTCGAGTTGAGTTAGCAGAAGGCTATGGATATAAATCAGATCCAATCGCCATCATTAAGAATTATAAGAAAAAGGTTAATACTTCCTTCATATAAGATATTCTTGTTTTTTGCTACTAACAATATGATTTTTTTTCATTGGTCCTAAAGAACCTAATTGGTTCACTTGGCAATTCTTGCCATAAATTTGTTCCTGAAGAATAATAATACGAGAAGAGACCATGATTTATTATTTTCAACTTTATTGATGGCTACGCAGGGGAGTTTTCAATAAATATATAGCTCCCAGTAGTGGCAATATTTGCTAACTCTTGTTATGACTTAAATTTAGGGTGCACTTGAACTCTAACAGAGTATGATCACCAGGAGTGACTATATTTCATATATCTTATCGTAACTAAATTTTGTTAACCACCAGGAGTGGTATATATATATATATATATATATATATATATATATATATATATATATATTGTAACGACTCGGCCAGTCGTTCCGAGAGTAGTAGCCCCGTTTTCCCCGTTTCTGCTTAATTATATGTGGTTCAACTTTACTATGTTGTGTTTGATTGGTTGGCTCGGGTTCAGAGCGATTTTTTGAGAGAAATGAGACACTTAGTCTCTTAAATTGGCTTAATAGTTGGAAAAGTCAACTGGTAGTTGACTTATTGGTAAACGATCTCAGAATGTAGATTTTATGGCTCGGATAGCTTCGTTAGGTGATTGGGACCTAGGAGTATGTTCGGAATGTGGTTTTGATGTCCGGTGTAGAATTAGGCTTGAATTGGCGAAAGTTAGTTTCTGGAGATTCCCGGTCGGCAGTGGAAAATAGTATATAGGGGTTCGAATGGAATTTCAGAAATTGAAGCAGGCTCGTAATGTCATTTTGGATATGTGTGGAAATTTTCAGGTCAATCAGAAGTGTTTTGGATGGTTTCGGCATCCTTGGTGAAATTTAGAAATTTCAAAGTTCATAGGCTTGAATTTGATGTGATTTTGGTGTTTTTGCGTTGTTTTTGGTATTTCGAAGGCTCTACTGAGTTTGAATGAGGTTATGGGATGTGTTGGTATATTTGGTTGGGGTCCCGAGGGCCTCGGGTGAGTTTCGGGTGGTTAACAAGGTGATTTTGGCTTTGGAGCATAGCTGTTCTGGTGTGGATTTTCTGCAGAAGGTTTTACCCTATGCGTTCGCGGAGAGGCTCTCGCATTCGCATAGGGGAATTGGGGAGCGGAGGATTTTTTTTCTTCTATGAGTTCGCGAGCCTGGAGGTGCGAGCGCAGTGAGTTAGTTGAGTGGTCATCGCGAACGCGGGTGAGTAGTGCGTTCGCATAGTATAGAAGGCATCTGAGGACCCCAGGCCCATTGGCCTGTGCGTTCGCGTAGGAGCCCATGCGTTCGAAGGCCTGGGGAGGTTGAGCTGTGCGTTCGCATGGCTATTGGTGCATACACGTAGAGTAAAATTAGGGGCCTGTTGGATTGTTCTATGCGAATGCGGTCTTAGTGACGTGTTTGCGATGAAGAAAAAGGAGCTGGGCAGAAAGTTTTTAAGTTCAAAATGAGGGTTTAGAGCCATTACTCAAAACACCATTAGAGAGCTCGGGAGAAGGAGGATTGGGAAGAGATTTTCTGTAGGATTCTTTTGGTAAGTGTTCTTCAATCACTTTTGAGTTAATATCATGATTTAGCCTTGATTTTTATCATGTAAATTGAGAAATTTAAATTGGAAATTGGGGAAATATGGGAGGAAAATTTGGGAATTTCTTTTGATGATTGAATGGGCAATTGAGGTCGAATTTTGGTAAATTTGATATGGGTAGACTCGTGAGGGGAAGAGGATTTCGGCATTGTTATTTTTATAGAATTTCGAGATGTGGGCCCAAGGGTCGGGTTTGGCCAATTTCGGGAATTGTGCTTAATTTTGATAATTTTTTAATGGATTTCGTATCCCTAGCATATTTTGATGATATTAATCTGATTTTGATAGACTCGGAGCATTTCGGAGCCGATTCGAGGGGCAAGAGCATCGCGGAGGAGTTTTCGGACCGTTTTTAGGTAAGTAACGATTGTAACTCTAGACCTGAGGGTATGAAACCCCGGTATTTTATATAATTTTGGAAATGAGGTGACGCACATGCTAGGTGACGAGCGCGTGGGCGTGCACCAATATGGACTGTGACTTGGTATGTCCCGTAGCGACTATTAAGTCACGTATTCGATTTGAAACCTTATGATGACCCGTATTTTAGAAATTTATACTTGTTTATGGGCTGTAAGCCATGTTTGGGGCATTATGCCGACATGTTCAGACCCTCAGGGGTATTTTTACACTATTCTCACACCATCCTGATAGAACATTTGTGAACTCAGTCATGTTTACCACTTGTTGTCATTTTCACTATATCACACTGTTTAGAAACTCTGAGAGGTATTTTGGGCTGAGTCCCGTGAGTTGAGATGAATTGCCCGGGTGGCTTGTGAGCATGACTGAGTGAGGCTGAGATCCGAATATGTGAGGATAGTTATGGATCGGGCTTCACGCCGTAGAAATATATATATTATATATTACATATGGATCGGGCTGCACGCCACAACAATATAGCACTTGGGCTGTAGGATCCCCTCCGGAGTCTGTACACCCCTAGTGGGCACAATCGGCTATTATATGGATCGGGCTGCACGCCGCAACATATGTTATATGGATCGGGCTGCACGCCGCAGCAAGATATATATATATATATATATATATATATATATATATATATATATATATATATGTATTGGATTGGGCTACACGCTGCAACAGTTGTTATATGGTACTTGATAAGTGAGAGTGCTGAGTGTGAGCATTGACTTATGAGAGTAGAGTTAGGAGTGACTGAGAGGCTTTCCCAAGAGGCTTTATTTGTGAGTGACACTGTGCCCGAGTGGCTGATATTTTTATGAAACTACTGTTTTCACTTTTCTTTACACTGAGCCTCTTTGATAAATGTTGACTAATGTTTTATACAAGTTTAAACGAAAAAACTGGAGTTTGTGAAACCTTTGGTAAATGTGGAATCTTGACTTGATATATTACCTTTACTAGTACTTATTTTTATGAAACTATAATGTTTAAATACTCGTCACTGCACTCAAGTTTTTAGATACTTTGGTTACTTACTAAGTTGGCGTACTCACGTTACTCCTTGCATCTTGTGTGCAGATTCAGGTACCGGGGCAGAGCGATAGTTGAGCTACCCCATTTGGAGCATTGTTCGGAGATTGTGAGGTAGCTTCTCGGCGTCCGCAACCTACTCTTTTTCCTTCCTACTCTGATATTTTACTTGACTTCCTAGACTTGTTGTAGTAGAGGATTTGTATTAGACTGTATCACCTCTTAGATGCTCATGACGGTTGACTCCAGATATTAGGGCTATGTTCAGATGTTCTAATCATTTTTATTTTTTTGAAATGCTTAAGAACATAATTATTATGAAAAATTCGGATATTTCATGTATTAAATAAAGAAAAAAAAATCAATATGTTATTTTTAGTGAATTGGCTAGCCTAGTATCACGACAAGCATCATCATGGCCAGTTTAGATTTGGGGTCATGACAAGTTGGTATCAGAGCGCTAGGTTACATAGGACTCACCGGTCATGAGCAGGTTTAGTAGAGTCTTGCAGATCGGTACGGAGATGCCTGTACTTATCTTCGAGAGGCTGCATAACCCTTAGGAAAATATCACATTCTTGAATTCTTGTCGTGCGAATACATTTTATTCAGCCAAGAGCGTAACTCTTGAATTCCTTCAATGTATTCGAACGCGCACGTGAGTGCTTGGTATCAGCTGTGCATCGACAACTTGTGACTTCCATGGATGAGATATGATTTTTAGCATGTTGGTAATGGGCCAGTCTGGAGGACTTGAGGTCGGATTCATTCTGTGGCTTGAGTTCTAAGATTTCAATTATGTGAGTCATGCATTTGGGGACTTATATGTCTGTTGGTGTCCTTATTGACGAGACTTTTTGACTGGATGTCTATGTGGTGAGTGTGATTTGAGGGTGAGATATGTTCATATTGTTTGATTGTGACACAAAAGGGATGGGATGGATATGTAGCAAGAACTATTGAGTGTTTGACTTCTTTCTGGAGTTGGCACATGACCTCGATTCGTGAGTATATGGGAAGACCTCTTATGTTGTTCAGTTGTGGAGTGAAGCGGATCCTTCTGTTGTGTTATGAGTTCCTTGTGATGTCTGTTGGGTTGGCCAATGCTCCAGTAGAGCCCATGTATTTGATTAACGGTGTATTTCGGCCGTATTAGCACTCCTTTGTTATTGTATTCATTAATGGTACCCTGGCATTTACGCGTAGCCAGGGGCAGCATACTCAGTATTTGAGGAATGTATGATAGAGATTGATGGAGGAGAAACTTTATGCAAAGTACTCCAAGTGTGAATTTTTGGGCTCAGTTCAGTAGCATTCTTGGGACACGTGGTGTCCAGTGAAGGTATCCATGTGGTAAGATGAGTGCGGGTAGAGCTTCCAGAAGCTCAAGTTTTCTTTGACCACATCTCTAGTGTTATTTCTGCCATCAACTTCAGGTTCTTATACCACTTATTGTGATGTCTCGAGGGTAGGCATTGGTTTGTTCTAATGTAGGAGGGTAAAGCGATTGCGTAATAGCTATGATCTTCGGAAGTGTATAGAGAGATATCAGTTTGAGGCTAAGCAGGTAGGGGTATCTCCTGCGGGTTTTCCTGAGGTGTGTGATCCTTATGTTGATCTGTAGTAAGTTCTCTTCTACCAGTAGATGATCCATAAGACTTGAGGTGTTGGATGGTTTGGGTCATATGAGCTTATGAAGGATTCAGTTAAACCTCACCATAGTATGGTGGCAGTGATAGCGTATGGGCATCGTGAGTAATTGTTTGTCTTGATCTTTGGCTTTGAGCCAAGTGGGAGAGTCTGTTAATGATAAGTTAATTACACAATTATGTGTTATATTGGTTTCGGTTCGAGGTATATTGGTGAATCAGTTATGACCTGCAGGTGTGGGGTATGGGAATGACTCGAGTGATGCAAATTTCTTCGATATAGGTTGTAATGTACTCTATGGGTGAATGGATTCTATTGAATGATTAAGTGGTAATTTTAAAAGGTGTAGTGTGTGCAGTGTATGAATTTGCTTGTTTCTTCAAGTGAGTGGATTACTTTCCTAGTATGTTAGTGTACAAACGGGCCAGGTCGATTATGTCTACTTGGTCAGTGTAATTGAGATTTACGTTGGAGGATGTCAAGACTTGTGGCATTTCTACCTTATCATGGATTCTGCATATCAGTATCAGGAAGGTGAAGCTAATGACTTTAAATTCGCAAGAAGTCTCTTCAGGGTAAGTATTTCTAATATGGTGCTTTAAGGGATATTTGAGAGAGTATTCGGCGGCTTTTGAGCCTTAAATGGTATTTTTTTATGCTCGAGTTTCGTGTGGTGAGTCTGGATTGAGAATTGCGGTATAATGGAAAGAAGGAGTATCAATTCGAAGGTAAGTCAGAAGGAACTTGAATAAATAGGATAGCTTGGTAGTAGGTCGGATCGGCATGATAAGGGATATGATTAGTTCTTTGGCTGTTTATGAGGTAATGAGTTGTTACATGTGTTTCTTAGAAATTCTCTTGGAATTTGGTGCATGCGTAGCTTGGTTGAGTTAGAAGGATTCAGTCCTAACGGTTTGGTGTTGTACAAATGGGATTCAGAGGGTTCTTGATGGTTTCTACCACGGTTAGAGATGTATATTTTCTACTGCCGCGAGAGGCATGTGACGTATAGTAATTTTGCTTCTAAATGGGATCAAATAGAAAGTTCTTGGCTAGTGGGGTACATAATTGCTTGTGTCTCGGAAGGAATTTTGAAGTTCTCATATTTATCATAGGATGGCATGGTATAGGCGACATGTTGTGTAGGGTTGAGATTTGCATGCGTGAGGTCACAGATCAGATATGGAAGGAAGGCCATAAATTTTTAGGCAGCATGGGTAGTTCCATATGACTAGGTAGATGATATCACTAATTGGTATGACTGGATGATGGTATACATTCAGAAAGGGCAATGTGTTTAGGGCAATGTGTTGAGTTAAGGGTGTTTCATTGGTGTTATGACGCTCTCTTGTTGGATCGACTGTTGATATTCAAGGTTTCTTGGTGACATAGAAGAATTATAAGGGTATCCCTCTTGGAATGATTGAGTATCAGGGATGTGTTATATATTCGAGCGGTGGAGTGGAGATCAGATATGATAATTTGTGCGCTTCATGGACTTTGAGACTGAGAGTTCTAATAAACAAATTATTTTGTGGTTGTGGACTGTGAGGGTGCGAGCAAAGCTTGTTAGATGTTAGTAAATGACATGATTCAGTCATTGTTAACCTTCAGAGAGTTATCTATCTGTGGTGAGTGACCAAAGTTGATTTTGGGTTATTGGTAGGCCAATATGGGTGTGTGTGTTCTGCACCGGGTCGGAATTGTTGACTCCAAATTGCTATTGTTGAAGGATGTACCATTCGATTGTTATTGAGTTTATTCATATTCTGGTGATCTATGAGTTACCCTTCGGTGTTGCGAGGAGTGGTGATTGTTATATGCATTTATGGTGCGAATTTCTTTGGGCTTTATAACGGGATTTGAGTAAGGTAGGTAATTGGGTATTGCGAGGTTGAGACATATTGGTTATGTACTTTGTGATTCATGTGGCATGGTATCGTCCTGTTTCCCTGTGGTTATGGAAACACACTTTGAGTACTTGATATCAAATTGCGCAAAGTTATTGATTTTGAGCAAGGTAACTTGAAGTATTTCATGTGGACCAGCGTATGGATGGGATCACATATTGTAGCGGAGTTATTTGGGGGTATGATCCTTGGTGTCAGATTCGCGTGTTTTGACTTTACAATGTGTGTCAGGCTCTTAGCATGGTGTTGTGACGGTAATTGTTAATGGCAGGATGGTCCTCACGTGTGAATCTTTTCTATAATTTGATTACATTGAGATGTTGCTATTGAGTGCACGAGTTGCACAGGTTATGGCTTCGAATTGTATCGATGTGTCATGTCATCAGAGTGGTCGTGTTGAATGAGAAGAGGTCATTTGACCTAGAATGAATACTGTCAGAATTGTCTACAACATCGTTAGAAGGATAAATATCGGGAGCCGGCTTAGAAATCTGCTAAAATTCCTATTTGGGAAGGGGAACTTCATGTCTGACTGATCGGACGAATGTTTGCTAGTTTCTACATGTTTCTTTCATCATCGGCACCTTATGAAAGTATTAAAGCGAGGCTTTGCTTGATAAGAAGTTATTTACCGGTATTGGGTTGTTTGAGCAGCTATTGTGATTAGGAGTTATCGCTATGAGTGTTCGAGTCATATGGTATATTATGTGATTACATCTTGGGTTACAGATATGGCTTGATACATCATGTTCAGACTATTTCAGCTTATAGTTGTGGAATTTTGATCTCGTAAATTATTTCAGAAATGGAAATTTGGTTCTAAGGTTTATGGGTCAGGTTGGATTTCAAAATTTCAGCTATGTTGTGCTGTTGGACCTACATGGGATAGGGTGATGTGGGATCACCCCGGGTATGTGCATGGTAGGTTACACGACAATTGTTGGCGGTTTTTGGAACAACTTTGGGCACGTTCGAGGACGAACATATGTTTAAGTGGGGGAGGATGTAACGACCCGGCCGGTTGTTCCGAGAGTAATAGCCTCGTTTCTCCCGTTTCTGCTTCATTATGTGTGGTTCAGCTTCACTATGTTGTGTTAGATTGGTTGGCTCGGGTTCAGAGCGATTTTTGGAGAGAAATGAGACACTTAGTTTCTTAAATTGGCTTAATAGTTGGAAAAGTCATCTGGGAGTTGACTTATTGGTAAACAATCTCGGAATGTAGATCTTATGGCTCGGATAGGTTCATTACGTGATTAGGGACGTAGGAGTGTGTTCGGAATGTGGTTTTGATGTACGGTGTAGAATTAGGCTTGAATTGGCGAAAGTTAGTTTTTGGCGATTCCTGGTCGGAGTGGAAAATAGGCTATAGGGATCGGAATGGAATTCCGGAAGTTGAAGCAGGTTCGTAATGTCATTTTGGATATGTGTGCAAATGTTCAGGTCAATTGGATGTGTTTTGGATGGTTTCGGCATCCTTGGTGAAATTTAGAAATTTCAAAGTTCATAGGCTTGAATTTGATGTGATTTTGGTGTTTTTGCGTTGTTTTTGGTGTTTCGAAGGCTCGACTAAGTTTGGATGAGGTTATGGGATGTGTTGGTATGTTTGGTTGGGGTTTGGAGGGCCTCGGGTGTGTTTCGGGTGGTTAATTGGGTGATTTTAGCTTTGGAGCATAGCTGTTCTGGAAGGTTTTACCCTATGCGTTCGCGGAGGGGGTCTCATGTTCGCATAGGGGAATTAGGGAGCGGAGAATTTTTCTTCTTCTGTGCGTTCGTGAGCCTAGAGGTGCGAATGCAGTAAGTTGAGTTGAGTGGTCATCGCGAACGCGGGTGAGTAGTGCGTTCGCATAGCGTAGAAGGCATCTGAGGACCCCAAGCCCATTGGCCTGTGTGTTCCCGTAGGAGCCCATGCATTCGCGAAGGCCTGGGGAGGCTATTGATGCGTTCACATGGCTATTGGTGCGTTCGCGTAGAGTAAAATTAGGGGCCTGTTGGATTGTTCTATGCGAATGCGGTCTTAGTTACGCGTTCGCGATGAAGAAAAAGGAGCTGGGAAGAAAGTTTTTAAGTTCAAAACGAGAGTTTAGGGCCATAACTCAAAACACCATTAGAGAGCTCGGGAGAAGGAGGATTGGGAAGATATTTTCAGTAGGATTCTTTTGGTAAGTATTCTTCAATCACTTTTGAGTTAATATCATGATTTAGCCTTGATTTTTATCATGTAAATTAAGAAATTTAAAGTGGAAATTGGGGAATCATGGGAGGAAAATTTGAAAATTTCATTTGATGACTGAATGGGCAATTGAGGTCAGATTTTTGCAAAATTTGATATGGGAAGACTCATGAGGGGATGTGGATTCCGGTTTTGATATTTTTATAGAATTTCGAGACGTGGGCCCGGGGGATGGGTTTGGCCAATTTCGGGAATTTTGCCTAATGTTGATAATTTTGAATGGGTTTCGTATCCCTAGCATATTTTGATGATATTAATATGATTTTGATAGACTCAGAGCATTTGGGAGCCGATTCGAGGGGCAACAGTATCGCGGAATAGTTTTCGGACCATTTTGAGGTAAGTAACGATTCTAACTCTAGACCTGAGGGTATGAAACCCCGGTATTTTATGTTGTTTTGGAAATGAGGTGACACACATGCTAGGTGACGAGCGTGTGGGCGTGCACCAATAGGGACTGTGACTGGGTCCGTCCCGCAGCGACTATTAAGCCGCTTATTCAATTTGAAACCTTACGATAACCTGTATTTTGGGAATTTATACTTGTTTATAGGCTGTAAGCCATGTTTGGGGCCTTGTGCCGACCTGTTTAGACCATCGGGGGTATTTTTACACTATTCTCACACCATCCTGATAGAACATTTGTGAACTCAGTCATGTTTACCACTTGTTGTCATTTTCACTGTATCACATTGTTTTGAAACTCTGAGAGGTATTCTGGGCTGAGTCCCGTGAGTTGAGATGAATTGCCTGAGTGGCTTGTGAGGATGACTGAGTGAGGCGGAGAGCTGAGTATGTGCGGATAGTTATGGATCGGGTTGCACGCCGCAGCAATATATATATATATATA
>ML390996.1:28559-70153 GCA_005239525.1 Nicotiana knightiana
ATATATATATATATATATATATATATATATATATATATATATATATATATATGTGTGTGTGTGTGTGTGAGAGAGAGAGAGAGAGAGAGACCAACAGGAGTGGCAAGTTTGGCTTGCTATGGTTACAATGAAGATAAGTTAGAAAAAATTTATTTATGTTACATGATTACTTCAATTTGCTCTTGAAGTCGCATTATCTTAAACGACGTACTAAGCCATCACACAATTTGGTGTGATAAATGCATGTTCAAATACTTATATTCTGTTCCCCGAAGGATGAAGATATTTGATAAATATGAATCTATTCTCTGAAGTGAATGGGAAAATATTAATATACTAAATATGAATGCGCTCTTGGTTGTGATGATATCACAACTCACCTCCAGAAGAGGCACTATTTAGAGAACACATCCTTAATCTTTCATATTTAAAATTTTCCCCTGAAGTGGTAAACAATCGAAAGTTCCTCATGGAACAGGAAAATATTAAACATCAGTGTAAATACGACAACTCACCTCCTGAAGCAATAGAACAACAAAGGATATAAAATATTCAAATGTTACTGTCGTCTCTCCCTGAAGGAGACTTTTGTCACAAAGTTGGTGCTAAAAATACTGCAATTCTTAATTTTTTTCATTTATAAATTTAGAATTGTTTTTATATTGTTCATTTGATTATGATTTTATCTCATGATACCAGAAATATCTGAGCAATTTTTGATAGTACAAAATGTATCATAAACTCCTGAAGAGCTAACGGTTTGTCTAAAAGACACATGATACCAGTAGTGTCCGAATAATATTAGATTGTTATAATAAATAAAGGCTCTTGAAGTGCTTATATACAAATATGTCCTTCATACAAAACATATATTATAGTAAACCTGAAGTTTAGTATACAAATGACTATTATATTAAGACTACAAATGATTGGAACATTGAAACTATTCATATTTTCACAATCATAGGGGGTAAATAAGGTGAGAAGTTACCCACCTTATTCTTCGATTTGTACTACATCACGTGTCACAGTAAATCAAAATTTTACTGGTGCAAAAACATGTAACGACCCAGCCTGTCGTTTTGAGAGTATTAGCCCCGATGCCCTATTTAATGTTTCTCCTGTATCATTTTATTCTTATGTGACTTGCCAGGAGGATTTGTTTTTTCTTTTGGAGTGAAATGGGACACATAGCCCCTAAAATGGAAGTTTAAGTTCTAGGAATTTGACCGATGTTGGAACTGTGTGAAGATGACTCTGGAGTGGAGTTCCGTCGGTTCCATTAGCTCCGTTGGGTGATTTTGGACTTCAAAGCATGCCCGGATTATGAATTGGAGGTCCATAGATGAATTAGGCATGAAGGGGCGAAATTTGAATTTTTGGGAAGTTTGACCGGGAGTGGACTTTTGATATCGGTGTCAGATTCCAATTCCTAAAATTGGAGTAGGTCCGTAATGTCGAATATTATTTTTTTTGCAAAATTTAAGGTCAATCCGACGTGATTTGATAGGTTTCGGCGTCAGTTGCAGAAGTTTGAAGTTTCAATGTTCATTCAAGTTGAATTGGAGTGCAATTCGTGTTTTTAGAATTGTTTGATGTGATTTGAAGGCTCGACTAAGTTTGTATGATGTTTTAGGAATTTTTGGTAGGTTTGGTTGAGGTCCTGGGGACCTCAGGTGGATTCGGAATGGTTAATGGACTAGTTTTGGACTTGTTGGAATTGCAGAAATTTTTGGTGTTTTCAGTTGTTGGTTTCCTTCTATGTGTTTGAGAGAGGAGTCTCGCATTCGCGAAGGGATTTTGGGTGGTAGGTGGAATATACTCTTCGTGTTCGCGTATGGGACCACGTGTTCGCGAAGAATAGTGGCAAAAGGGTGGACCTCAGGCTGTAAGCCTACTTGTTCGCGAGGGAAGGCACGCGTTCACGAAGACCTAGGGGAAATGTTCACTGCATTCGCGAAGGGTCCTCGCGTTCACGAAGGAGGATTTTTGTAATTCTTGTTAAAGTCTAAATTTCATTAATTAGATTAGTTTATTATAGTTGTATCTATAGTATGTAATTGTTTTTGGCTAGATTTGGTCCATTCAGAGTCGAAAATCAAGGAAAAGGGGTTCTTGTTGATTGATTGAGCTTGGCTCGAGGTAAGTGGCTTGCCTAACCTTGTGTGGGGGAAAATCCCCTTAGGATTTGATACTATCGTGGAAATTCTTGTGATATGTGAGTGCCGTGCACGCGAGGTGACGAGTGCGTGCTAGGGATGACGAGTGTGTACAAGGGCTAATTGTTGAAAATCCAGTTTTTACTGAACAATAAGCTGTTATATCTTGAATGAGTCATACCAGCATGTGTAGTTATCCTGTTTAGTCCAATATCTCATGTCTACGTGTCTTAAATGCTTATTTTAAATTTGTGCAGCATGCTTAGTTGAATACTTGTTTTTCCTTGATTTGTATTAGCCTTGAACAATATGATTCTTGCTGTTAATTGTTGTTTCCATCGGTTTCGAGCTATTTTTTTTACTTTTGGGACTACGAGGTGGTACCTCGGGAGATCCCCATGCATATTTACTTTTGGAACTACGAGGAGGTATCTCGGGAGATCCCTCTGCGTATTTACTTTTGGGACTATGAGGCAGTACCTCGGGATATCCCCTTGCATATTTGCTTTTGGGACTATGAGGTGGTATCTCGGGAGATCCCCTATTGAGTATTTACTTTTGGAACTACGAGACGGTATCTCGGGAGCGCCCCTGTTGTTTACCGCTATGTGATGTGTTGTTATTTTTCTGTAAATTCTCCTTGTTAAATTCTCAATCGTTCACCATATTGTTATATCTTCTGTCTTATTATTATATCCCAATAGGGCCCTAACCTGACCTTTTCACTACTCTACCGAGGTTATGCTTGGAACTTACTGGGTACCGCTGTGGTGTACTCATGCTACTTTTCTACACATGTTTTGTGTGCAGACCCAGGTACCTCCTACCATCCCCGCTACTAGCCGAGGGTTTTGCTGCGACCTCGGAGTCCCCCTCTACCCCTTATGTTGTTGCTCCTTTATTTTCCAAGTTACTGATGTATAGATACAGTTAGAGCAAATTCTTAGAGCTTGTGACTTGTGACTACCGGGTTTTGGGCATTGTGTATACGCAGTTTTGATAGTTTTACTTGTATATGCCGAGCGGTATATTCCATTATATTGTTATCTTTTTAAGTTTAGTTGATAAATTCTGCTTTTATTTCAATTATCCCGCAATAGCTAGACTTACCTAGTCGTAGAGACTATGTGTTGTCACAATGTATTACGGAGGGAGATTTGGGTCGTGATAAAGCATTCATAGTAAATCAGAAGTTTTATTAAGGTAAAATAGGTACAATAACCAGATACTAATACAAAAGTAGCCAGAGTAAATCAGAAGTTCCGTGATGCTAAAGTTTATGTGTTAGTAAACCAGAAGTCTACTGAATGATATCTCATGCCATGATAAACTTGAAGTTTCAAGTGCAAATAAGTTATCAGTCGGGATAATCGATATTACCATCCGATTTAAGTATGATGGGCAAATTGAGAATTATGATAAGCATATATTGAAGAACTAGAAGATTCTTCAAAAATTCTTTTATGTTGCTTGTTCATATAACAAATTGATTATACCAGCTAAAATTGGGACCAAGATCCTTGAATTCTGGAATATATATATATATATATATATATATATATATATGAGATGCATGGTTATATGTGTGTTTATTGTCAACTTGTAGTTTGGCATTTGAAATTGCTTTTCTGAATTAAGAGCATGATTTTCAGATTAGGTAATCAAGACAGTTCATCTTGATAATGCTGGTTTATGTCCAAGCCGGTTTAACATTGAATACCTCTTATTAATGGCTAAACTATTGCTTATGAGAACAAAACTTCATTTGTTGGTCTAAGGTTTTCTAAATTGCATACAATAGCACTTGTATGAATCAGACTAAAATGATATGATAAGTCCTTCCCTCACAATCGATTTAGGATCAGAAACAAAATATTTTTACTATCTAATAACTTTTGGTATGTGGTATATGATTAATTTCTCTCCCACAATGTACAAAGATAGGTTCCCCAAAGAAGATTAGGGATATATGTTAGTTTTTCTAACATTTGGGGGATGGAATAATCAACTGAAAAATATGCTATATGAATCGAATTATCATTAATATGCTCCTCATTCATAAGCTAATTCAAGTCAAATGCCGGAAGCATTTGCTGATCCAAAATTTAAATATCATATTTTAGATGCAACTGCTCCTATTCAAATTGAAGTCCTTGAAGTATAGAGTTTACTGCATGCATGAAGCGTAGTAGACCAATCGGTTCCAAAGGTAAAAATCCTTGGAAATAATAGGAGCAAATGATCAAAATGATTATAATAAGGAGGAAATTAGCTCTAGAAGATCCCATGATATAACATTTCATGAAACTCCAGAAGAAGTTCAGGCCCCTGAAAAATAAAGAACGTGCTGAGATCTCAACAAGATATGTCGTTTACGAACAGATAGAAAATGATCACCGATGATATATTTGTTACAATATAGTGCACAATATTGTAAACGATTGCGAGGATATGACCGGAGTCTAGACATTTGTGCCATTCCATTTAAATGCTTGTCGTAACATATATGACTCATTTGATCAAATTTATAAGGAGATCCATAAAGGATTGAAAATGCTTGAAGCATATAATTCAAAGTCTCGAGAAATGTACTCGATCAAATTACAAAAAAAATCTTTGTACAATTTTAAGCAATCTGGTCGCATATGGTATAATCACCACGGTGAATATTTGCTGAAAGAAGCTTACATAAATAATGTTATTTGATTATGTATTTTTTATAATGTTATCGAAATTTGTTATACTTGCTGTTGCGCCCCGTTTTCTCGTGAAAGCGGGCTTCACCGTGTGACAACTCTTTTAAATGCAGGTATTAAAAGAGAAGAGTCGTCACCTAACAATTTTTAAGGTATATTAGGGCACATGTTTGCAAATAACTTTGTTTTACTTGTCAACGCCACCAAAGATCGGGTAAGGGATTAAATTACCTCAAAGACAAGGTGTTAGACACTCCTCGAGGTCCACAACTATGGGTCCTGACAGAACTTTAGACTATGTGGATTATGTAATTAAGCTAGGTGATCAAATAAATAGGAGGGAAATTAGAATTTGCGGAGTCTTATTAAAACACGTGGGAACCAGCATAAATCTAAATAGTTACGCTCAACAATTATGTAAAGATAGGGGGTCCTAAGTTTTTTAGCCTAAAGGATCACCCCATGCAAAATAAATAATACTTCGCAACTCCCTTAAGGTGGGGGTTGCTCATATTATTCAGTGAGCATAGACTATCATCTCCTGCTACCCGATTACTATGTTAAAGTTGTTTACCTAAAGGCGCTCTAATTCAGTTCTAGGCCGTCCTATGTGTGCACTACTCGTCCCATGCCTATGGTCTATGAGGCTTTGGACCTACTATTTGGTAGTTGTAGACTCAACTCAGGTACTCAAAATGATAAAACTAACGACAATCAAAAATAGAGAGGACTGCATATAATGGCATAAAAGGCACAAGTAACCTCCACACATAAGCTGAAAATCACGCAAACAGACTTCTTGCTAGGCAGTAGACGGCGTTAAGACGTGTTGGAATCGTTAAGTCCTATAGGCATGATTTATATGTGATTTTGTATTCCAGTATTATACAAGCAACGTATAGGCAGGGTAAAACCTCGCAAGTCCGATAGGCATGATTTCTAATTGTTGGTGAGGCAATAAGTGATACGAGTTACCGGATTACTAATACTGATTTTATAAGCATGCTCCTTAGACAGATGTTAATGTTCTATATGCCTGGTTTCTAACAGTTGCATAATTAGGCAGTGAGAAAGCTTTGAGAGCCTAGTAATAACAGCATTGATCTCATAAAAAGTTCTTATGAGCGCAACACCATCATATAAGTAGGATTTCTAACAATTGAAAATTAGGCTTAATTTTATAGCACTTTATTCCTGTAGACATGCCATCTAGGCGGGGCAGTGCAATGAAAACAACTGAAATAGTCAATTAAAAGATTAGAATCCTATAACTACGATATCTAGATGGGTGATACACTAAAGTAATAGAAGCAATTAACCAGTTGATTATTTTAAGTCCTATAGACATGGTATCTAGGTTAACAAAGTATATGTTATACATCCCATAGGCATGTTGTCTAAATGTACAGTAGTAACATAAAAATCAGTATGGTAGATACTTGGACTAATATGTTTGAATAGTGTACAAGTGAGGTGTGCATGATTCCTATAGGCATGATTTCTATTAGTGTGCAACATAACAAAGAGAAAAACAAACAAAGCATGCTGAACAAAATAGCAAATATAACACAGAGACCCTATAGGCATGTTTTCCACTCTCTCATGCAAATAGTAAAATACCTCAGCCCCTTTTCATTAATCTCGCCATCATTTGCTATACAAATTATTACAGATCATATTGAATGATTACAGTCCCAAATACAAATAAAGGACAACCCAATAACACATCTGGGCCTTCAAATATACTTAGAACTTCATGCGGACAACGATCCCAAACTCCAGGTGCAGACAGTATGCTCCAGCCCCCCTCCCAAATACTAAAGGCAGGCCTAAAAAATCTAGTAATCAAGATAATGGATGCGAAAATAGCCATACAGGCAATAAAACTACGCATTAGAGTAATTTAAACACTTAATTTTTGCAACTGAAAGAACTGCGGTTTTAGCCAATATACAGGGCCAGGTTAAGTTGACAAGCACCAAAAACACATATGGGTAAGTAATCCAAGAATAAAACAATATTAACAAAGTCAAGATAATGTACCACCAAACCACTGCAATTGTTGTTTTAAAGCGGAACCAACTCAATGAATTGCATACGACAGCCCAAGCATAATCATACACATGAAAAAGGTGGAACACAATCTTCCTATGAAGATTTTAATAGGAAAGCCTTGCATAACAATCATATTGGTAGCATAGTTTGGAAAACCTACTTAGTTAATCATGAGATTTAACAAGATGACACTAACTGCAACACAACTTTATAAGAACTCATAGCAGGTAAATAATATGTCAACCTTAAGCTAATAAGACAAACACATATTAGGATTCATGATGGATGAAAATATCAACTTTAAGTTAATAGGATACGTAATTATCAAGCGTAGTGCTAATTGATCATATATAGAAAAAGGCTGAACATTGTAATTGACACTAGAAAGCCCTGGGCAACACTTAGCAACATAGAGTCGGGCAGATCACACGATGGAGTTACAAGAAATATGGCATGCTATTTTTAGAGATTCAGGCAGTGATAACATCAAAAATTACATGATCATTAAAGAGGTTAACAATCTATATATGAATGATTCTATAGGGATTAGAACACATTTCGGTCATGAATTGGTTTACTCACAAGAGTTCGGAAAAAGGCAGGGAAGTAAACTCATGTCAGGCAGCAGATATAACCATTCAGGTACAAACACACTATGCTAAGTGTGATTAAGAGATCCCAAAATCATTTATATTAAACACATGTAGTAGACATATCTCAGAGTTGGGAAATTTAGGCAAGTTCAAATGCTTGAAAAGTTTAGAGTCACAAAACAATTTCAGAGCCAATAAGGCTGCAAATAGAGATGGCATAAAAACATATTGATTCATAAAAACATCAGGGGCATGAGTAGACAAACAAAAGCGAATGAAACTGCGAAGGCCAAGGAACTTACCAGTTAACAATTGATAAACATACAAACAAGAAGAACAATCTCAACAGTACTTCAAACGTCAACAAAGAGCAGTAGAACCTAAAGTCTTAGTGCGTAAGTGTTCTCAAGGGTTTCAAATGCACCCAGGCAGTGATCGCACCAACAAAGGTCAATTAATTGAATTCCGGCAGCCTTGACTTTTAGCCGGCCAATAGCCAAAGTTCAAAACAATATAGAGTGAATGAGTAAAAGAGTAATAGTTCTTAAGGTGATTCCAGTGTGTCTAAAGGGGAAATCGGGGAGGGGTTATATAGTGGTGGAAATAGAACTAGCAAACATGGAAAACAATTAATCACTCAAAAAAATAAGGAAAGAATATTACATGCAATCAGTAATAAAACCAGTAAAGAAGAAAAAAATTGAAATTTCAAACCCTAGTTCGACGGAAATCAAAGATTGGATGAGGATCTTGGTAAATCGAACCCGTATAACTTGGTAGTGAATGTATCCAGTCAAGAACATGGCAATAATACAGAATCGAAGTCAAACGGACGCCTGTTGATGAGCTTCCAAAAATAACTTAGTACCAAATGATTAATGTCAAGAAAACAGGAAAGAAACGATGTGAGTACAAAAAAAAGGAAAGGAAATATAGAAGATATCCATATCCTATTGGGTACAAGCTAGGATTTGGGGTGAGGCGGCTATAGTTTAGTGTGAGAGGAGAGGAGAGCGTTTAGGGACGACTGGGCAGAGTGAAATGTGAGGATCAGGGCTGGGGGTGGGTAATTAAAAATGGTAGAATGGTTTTGGGCCTGTTACACCCCATGTTTTCGTACGTGAGAGTACGTCGTAAGTCAATTGACGTAATCTGAGAAATAAGATTATATTTGGAAGCATATAAAGTAAGTTAATCATGTTACCTTGGAGGTTACAAATATTTTAGATCTTGAATAACGAGTACCTAGAGGGTTGGAAATCTTAGAAGCTAAACCAATTGAATAAAATAAGTTTCGTCGAAAGTCGACGAGTTTTGGAATGTTATAACATGTACTTTAGGGTGAGACTATGGTTAATTACATGATAAGGAGGTTATTCTATGAGTTATTTTTTTTTGTATGATAGTCATGTTCCACGTTTTGAACTCAAGTAAGTTGTGCAACAAAAGTTGGCAAAGTTCTTCACAAGTTACATTCATAATGTGCTTAAAATTAGATCAAATGTAACTGCGATTTTCTTCAAATATACTTGGAATTATTGGATGATCTACCAACCAAATTGAATATCTATGAGCCTAGTTTCCAATGCATTAAACAGTTTGACTATAAGGCGTCGTAGTAGAGATATATTCACATTTTAGCGAGACTGCGCCAAGCAGCTCTCTATGGGACCCACATAGGCGGTTTAGATATGTTAATATATATAAGACGCCTCAACCCCCATTTTAACTCGTTTATTTACAGTATATTCAGACTCTATATACCTTAAAACACTCTCTCAAGGTTCTCTCATGATCCAATACTCAAACAAAGAGCAAACAACACAAAGCAAGTATCGGGAATCCCGTCGCGCTAGTAAGTTTCTTGTTCTTCTTGTTGTTGCTGATTTTTGGGTTGTTCCAGCTCATGTGGGAGGTTTTTTAACTAGTTTATGGTCTTTAAAATGCTCTCCCATGGTTTTCATATCAACCCTAGGTTATTTCAAGTCTTGTAAATGGATTACACCATATTTCAACATCAAAAGTTAGTTCTAGTTAAGAATAACACCTCTTTGAGGTTGTGTTGTCATTGATGATAGTTGTGGGCTGTATTTTTCTGAAATTTAAATATTTTGATACTGATTAAGGTGAGTATAGCAGCCTACTAATTTTGCTTAAGTTTTCTTGTATGTTGGTTAAGTTGTTAGGATAATAAACTACAAGATAATACTTGGATTAGCTTACGTCACTTCTATGGTGTTGTATTGCCATTGAGGGCTGTTGTAAGCTAAATATAACTTGGAGTTCAACTTGAAGCTACTTTAGGATGTATGTGTATTGTGTTCTTTCAGGTTATCAATGTTATCTTGATATTGATTAAGTTAAATGGTTGGACTAGACATGAACTAGTAAATTAAGTTGCAAATTGAAGAAAGTTGGAGTTGTGGATTGTTTCCTTTGTTATAAATATATAGTATAAGGATGGAATCATTGATTAATTACTTAATTATAATATTAATTATTTTTAAGTTAATGTAATAAGTCTATAAGGGGTGATATGGGTTATACAGATTCCTATCGAGCTTACCGCTCAAATTGATTGTTGAACTAATCGGAGAGCTTATTCTGAATTATATTGTTGTTGTTTGGATTGTTTGGATTGTTTGGTGACTTTTGGTAACATGTGGTATGTAGTAAAAATAAGGGAGGTGATGTCCGTTTTCTTTTAGAATATTGGTTTTGAATATGAGAGTTACGATGCATATATGATGACGATGAAGTAGGGTTACTCATTGTAGACGTAAGAAGATCATATTGAGCTTTGTTGACGATTGGAGAGAAGATTGCAAAGGTATCTTAAGGCACTTCCTTATTTCTTTTGGCATGATTTAAAGTGAAATGAACGTAAACGATATGCTATTTCATAATGAATCTACTCCTAGCTACTAAGGTTGTCCATGTTGTTCTTTCCTCACAAAGTTATTCTAAGAAAGTATGTATGATCCTTGAGTCCTAATGAAGTTCATATTGATGGTATGATGTCCATAATGTTAATCGAAGGTTCAACTACCTTACGTCACTCCGAAAGGTTTAGAGCGTGATTCCATGAGTCCATCATGCATTATATATAGTATCTATTTTACTCTACCAAGATGCGTTATAGTTGGTCGGGTACGACACCTATTGTTCAACCACCGATAATTTGGGTTTACTGAGCTCCACGTGGTCGGGTACGATTCTACCAAGCCTTATGATGGTCGGGTATGTTTTTACCGAGTCCTCTTTGAGGCTGGGTACGATATGATGATGATGATGCCCACAGAGGTAGATGTTTAAAAGCTTATGTATATATATGTATCACGCATTTCATGTCACTATCTCTTATAGGCACTCAGATGCTACAAGTTGTATCTCCTGTATCTCTTTTTACATTATTGTTCTTATTTATGCTTTTCTGCCTTACATACTCAGTACTTAATTCGTACTGACATCCTTTTTGCCTAGAGACGCTGAATTTTATGCTTGCACATCCCAATAGACAGGTTGACAGTCCTCCTAGTAGGCTATCATCTCAGCGGAAGGTGTTGCTGCAGTCCACTTGCTCCAGAGTTGCTTATTTTGTCAGTATTATTGGGACATGTATTGACTGGTATGGCGGGGCCCTGTCCCGACCTATATGACATTTATGTAGTCTTAGAGTCTTGTAGACAGATGTCAGGTATATGGATACTTGTATGGCCTTGTCGGCCTATGTTTTGAGTTTACAAATGATCATGTCATCCTTATAGTCCCATATGTCACATGTATAAGTTTCTATATAATGTTGGGTCATCCTATGTCTAGTATTCACCTATATTTTATTCTGGTTATCTCATGATGATCATTTTGGTCCATGGGTAAGGTACCGGGTGCCCGTCGCGGCCCATAGGTTGGGTCATGACAGGGTCGTTGATCCTTTGAGATCAACAACCAGGATTAGAAGAGAAGCAGGCGGGTCTTTTAAACGGGTACCGACATGATTTGCTAAATGGTCGTTTGGTCTAGGTCAGAGGAAATTGGGACAAAGGGTTTTAGGGTATCTGGGCTGCCAAACCTTTGGTCTGAAATTCATTTTAAAGTTAGGCCATAATTTAAATACACGCAATTTATCAAAAAATGATTTATAAAAAGTAATTAACACATAATAAAATATTTATACATTAAAGTATTTGAAAAAATTAGCTTAACATTATAATAATATAAAAATTTTATTTGGCACAATTAATGTGAAAAAAATGTAATTATGCATTGCATATAGATTATTATTGCAAAATTGAGTAAATAGCCTAAAAATACAAATGTAACTATATAAAATGAGGTAAAAATATTATGAAACCTATATGTGGATACAAATAATAAATTTAGATGATTAAGTCAGCACAAAATAATTTGACAGTATATACTTGTATGACTCTTGTAAATTAAGTAATGATGCAAAAATTATATTTTGAAAGTATACTATTTGAAAAAATATGAGAGAAAAATTGGGTATCAACAGATGTCCCTCTTTACTTGGGAATAATGAAAGAGTTGTCGGGTAAAGATAATGATAACCAACTTTGTCCGAAGTGAGTGAGGAGTGATGTGTTTTGGAAAAAGATCGGGGTTGAACCCTTGTTCTTTCGTTGCCTACATATCCCTGGTGTTACAGGAATCAGGCCGTGTGTAGTTTTGGGTCCAACAGTGAACGAAACCGATAAGAGGGGTCATATGTTTCGAAAATGAACATTCGGATAGGATAGTGTCGTAGGTAATGGATAATTTTAAGTGGACCTATGAATGCGAATTTGAACGTTGCGAATATTTGAGGTAAATGCTTGGGCGGTTATGGGACAAAGAGTAAAAAATTCCTGATTGTCGGCTATGTTTGAGATAGTCAAAGGATGTGAACGTTGTGAACAGAAACTGGAGTGAGAATTGCTCATGTTTGTAGAACGATTACCTAGCGAGTTACCTACAAAACTTAAAACACCATGCACATGAATATATAGGGTGATTGTGTAATTTAAACATGATGAAAATTCCCTTTGGACCATGAGGGTTGTCCTCGGACGATGAAGATGATGTCCTTAGACCATGACATCCTGGGCCATGAATTGTATGATAAGGGATTCACAGTCCATGGAATGGTGTACTCGGGCCATGAGGATGGTGCCTCCGGAATATTATACCTTTGAATAATTATATGCAATTTTGAGAGATCCTAAGGCCATGACATAGTGTCATCAGGCTATGAGGATGGTGCCTTTGAACTATGATGCCTTCAGACATTATGGCGATGTTTCAGCCCATGAAATGCAAGTATGCGGCGACATCGATCGTTGGATAGAGGATATATGTGATGCTTAGTCATATGCGAGAACGAGACATGACAAGGCTTAGTATTGTATGAGATGAGGGTATTGCTTTGCCCGATGCGAAGAAGGGAGACCGTGATTAGTCTCATGCAAAGAAAGGTAATGCTTAGCCTTATGAGGTGTGGAGGCAGTGCTTAGCCTTATGCAAGGTGAGGGCAGCGTTTCATCCTATGCAAGGAGTAGAGACAATTCTTAGTCTAATGCAAAGAAAGGCAGTGCTTAGCCGTATGCAATAATAGAGTCAATGGTTAGCCTCATTCAAGGAATGGGGACAGTGTTTAGTCTCATGCAAAGAAAAGAAATACTTAGCCTTATTTAATGTGTAGACGGTGCTTAGTCTCATGCAAAGAAAGGCAATGCTTAGCCTTATGCGATGTGGAGACAATGTTTAGTCTCATGAAAAGGAGTGTGCTTAGTCTCATTCAAAGAAAGGCAGTGTTTCACCTTATGCGATTTGGAGACAGCGTTTAGTCTCATGCAACGGAAGGAAGCGCTTAGCCTTATGCAATGCGGAGACAATGTTTAGTCTCATGCAAAGGAAGGGCAGTGCATAGCCTTATGCGATGATGAGGGCAATTCTTATCCCTATGCAATAAAAACAATGACTAACTGCGATAGAGTAAAGCATTTCTTCGCTTGATGTACTTGAGTTTGGGGATTCTTTTTGGTGTGAAGATAGCGATCTTGTTGTGTGTATGTATTTTCAGATGTTTGCGTTATGTTCATTGTGCCTGCATCCAAAGAAAAAGTTGTGAGTTTTGCGGGGGGAAGGTTGGTTCGTGCTCTCGATTCCTTTCTTCACTTCTGCTTTGTCTGGAGGCCTTGCTTGAGTCACCCTGAATAACGCCTCGCTACTGTAGGAACAACATTTTCAAAAACATGCATTCGATAAATTATGATAATGCACGAGATCAAATAATTTTGATGAACTGATGACTGTGATGCATTTTGAGACAATGCAACCTCCTTAACTCGGAATTTTGAGGATCCTCCTCAAAATTTTGCCCCAGTTCAAATGCGTACTTTTGGAGGTACATTCCTTGGAGGTTCCAATCATGATGAGATCTGGAAAACTCGAATTCTTGCCCCAGTTTCTGACCATAGGAGAATGAAGATTTTATTATGATGTGACTGAACGCACATGGATGCCTACGTATCCCCTCTTAAACGGAAATCAGGCCAAGTGTATTATAGTTAGATAAAATAGAAAGTGCAGACATAATCTTAAATATAGTATCTCTTGACTGCATCCGAATTACTAGGTTTTGGCCAAATCCTTCCATCAATTTCTGCAAGTATAAGTGCTCCTCATGTCAGTACTCGATGAACCATGTAAGGGCCTTTCCAGTTGGGTGAAAATTTCTCCTTTGCTTCATCCTAATGTGGGAAGATCTGTTTCAGTACCAATTTCCCCGGGGTGAATTGCCTCGACTTGAAATTTTTGTTGAAAGCTCTTGCCGTTCTTTTTTGGTAGAGTTGACCGTGACATACTACGTTCATTCTTTTTCCATCAATGAGAGCTAGTTGTTCATAATGGCTCCGTACACATTCTGCGTCGCTGAGCTCGACTTCTTGTATGATTCTTAAGGAAGGGATTTCCACTTCGAGGGGAATAACAACTTTAGTACCGTAGACCAATAGTTAGGAAGTTTCCCCAGTTGAAGTACGAACTGTGGTGTGATACCCGAGCAAAGAAAACGGTAACTTCTCATGCCATTCTTTGTACATATCTACCATTTTTCTCAATATCTTCTTGATGTTCTTGTTGGCGTCCTCTACGGCTCCGTTCATTTGCGGCATGTATGTTGTAGAATTCCAATGCTTGATCTTGAATGTTTCACACATGGCTTTCATCAAGTCGCTGCTGAGATTGGCAGCATTGTCAGTAATGATTGACTCAGGTACTTCAAATCGAAAAATGATGCGGTTGCAAGCAAAATTTGTTACAGCCTTATAGGATGAGACTTCAACCCATTTTGTCAAGTATTCTATAGACCCTAGAATGAATCTATGTGCGTTTGAAGCAGCGGATTTGATTGTTCCAATAACATCCATACTCCAAGCGAAGAAGGGCCATGGCGAACTTGTTGCATTAAGTTCATTGGGTGGTACCCTTATCATGTCAGCATGTATCTGGCATTGGTGATACTTATGAACATATTTGATGTAGTTTGTTTCCATAGTCATCCAAAAATACACTGCTCTTAATATCTTCTTGGCTAGAACGAAACCATTCATGTGGGGTTCGCAAGTTCTGGCATGTATTTTCTTGAGAAATCTAGACGTCTATTTGGCATCGACACATCGCAACAAACCCAAGTTAGGAGTCCTTTAATACATAATTCCTCCACTTTGATAGAAATGGTTGGTTAATTTTTGAAGTGTGCGCTTTTGAGTATGGGTAGCACTTTCTGGATATTCTCCCTTTTCCAAGTATTCCTTGATGTCGTGGAACCACGGATTTCCTTCAATCTCTTCTTCAATATAAGAATAATAAGATGGCTGCTTATGAATTCCTACTGGGATATGATCGATGAAATTCTTTTCTAGGTGTTGTATCTTGGAAGAAAAGGTGGCTAATGCATTTGCAAACTCATTCTAAATCCTTGGAACATGTTTGAATTCTATCTTTGTGAACTCTGTATCGGCTCCTGTACACTGTGCAAATATGGCAGTATTTTGGTGTTCTTCGTAGCCCATTCTCCTAGAAAATGGTGCACCAACAGATCTAAATCTCCGATATAGCAACTCATGAACGTTCATGTCAATGGCCAACCTGAGTCCCAGGATACATGCCTCATATTCTCCCATATTGTTGGTGCACGGAAAACTGAGTTTTGCGGATACCAGATAGTTTGACCGGTTTCTGATACTAAGACAGCTCTGATACCCACTCCTTTGAAGTTTGTTGCTTCATCGTAGAACATCCTCCAACCATTGTATGATTCTGTGATATCTTCTCCTATAAACGACACCTCGTCGTCGGGAAAATACATTTTCAATGGTTCTTATGCTCCATCTACGGGATTTTCTTCCAAGTGATCCGCCAATGCTTGCCCTTTGATGCCTTCTGAGCTACATAGATGATGTCGAACTCACTCAACAATATTTTCCACTTTGCTAACTTACCTGTAGGCATGGGTTTCTGAAAGATGTATTTCAGTGGATCCATCCTTGATATGAGATATGTTGTGTACACATAGAAATAATGTCTCAACTTCTGGGCTATACATGTCAAAGAAAAACAAGTGCGTTCCAGCAAAGAGTATCGGGCTTCATAAGGTGTGAACTTCTTGCTCATATAATATATCGCCTGCTCCTTCTTTTCCCCTTTTATCATGTTGTCTTAGAACGCAACTAAAAAAGCCCCATCCAACACAGACAGATAAGGCAGCAGAGGTCTTCCTAATTCCGGTTGGACCAACACGGGCGGTTTGGATAAAAATTCTTTGATTTTGTCGAAGACTTTCTAGCATTCTTCAGTACAACTTATTGCAACATCTTTCCTCAGCATTCTGAAAAGTGGCTCATATATCACCGTTGATTGTGCTATCAAATGGCCGATATAATTGAGGCGTCCCAGAAAACTCATCACATCTTTCTTTTCTTTTAAGGCGGCAAGTATATGATATCTTTGATGTTTGACGGGTCTAACTCAATACCCCGGCGACAGACGTTGAAACCTAACAACGTTCCTGCAGGGACCCCGAAGGCACATTTTGCAGGATTCAACTTCAAATTGTATTTTCGAAGCTGATTGAAAATTTTCTTCAGGCCTGCTATGTGATCCGAACTCCTTTTATATTTAATGATACATCATCCACGTACACCTCTATTTCCTTGTGTATCATGTCATGGAAGATAGTCGTCATGGACCTCATACAGGTGTCCCTAGCATTCTTCAAACAAAACGACATCATCTTGTAACAATATATTCCTCATGGTGTGATAAAGGCGATATTTTCGACGTCCTCTTCATCCATCCAAATCTGATGGTATCCTGCGAAGAAATCTACAAAGGACTAGAGTTCATGCTAGGCGCAATTGTCAATTAGTGTGTGTATGTTGGGTAGCGGGAAATCATCCTTAGGACTTGGTCTATTCAAATCTCGATAATCGACACATTCTCTAACTTTCCCATCTTTATTCGGAACTGGCACTATGTTGGCTAACCATGTCGAGTATTCGACCACTCGGAGAACCTTGGTTCTGATTTTCTTGGTGACCTCCTCTTTTATCTTCAACTCATATTTGGCTTGAACTTTTTGAGCTTCTGCTTCACCGGTGGATAGATGGGATTGATGGTTAGCTTGTGAGCCACTATGGATGTGCTTAAACCAATCATATCGTCATAGGACCATGCAAAGATGTCCTCATACTCCCTTAGGTATCTGATATATTCTTCTTTCTCCGACGATGATAGCTGAATGCTTATACGCATTTCCTTGACTATTTCGGAATCCCCTAAGTTAACGGCCTCAGTTTCCTCCAAATTAGACTTCGATTTATTTTCAAAGTTCTCTACTTCTCTTACGATTTCCTCAGGTATTATATCATCCTCCAGATCCTCTAAATCACTGTATTTATATTGTGTTGTCTCAATACATGTCACAGTCGTGGGTTCATCAGGATATGTGACAATTATGCTGAAAAAAGGTGGAAAGATAATAATAAATATGAAAAGTAATAATATATTATTAAAACTTTAAAAATGTCAGCAAGCATGAATCGATGGATCGAGTAATTATTTCAAAATGAAATACTGAAAATGACTTAAATGCTCAAAACTATTGGAAAATACTTCATGCTAATTTGCTAGATAGAAACTCGGCGAGCCCGGAATGGTGCAGCGGTCCAGTTCTTGAGAACAAATCCTTCTTCCATGGTTTGAATGGTAAGGTCTTCTTCCTCCTTTTCCTCAACAATTGAACTACAGTCAATGTCTTCTTCATCTAGAAACAACTTCCTCATGCCAGCCAAAACCTCATCTTCCTTAGATACCCACATCATGTCAGCCTGATGGAATGTCTGGTGTAGAGGTGGTATGGGTTGTTCCAATGGATAACAAAGAGCACATTATGGTGGTGTCCAATCTTGATATTCTTGCCATGCGTATTCATATTCGAGTCCAAAAGTCGTGTTATGGTACTGTGGTTGTACGGGTTTGGTGATCACCTTAAGCCTTTTTTTGAGACCCTTGCCTGGTTCATATCCTCTCCATAGTAGTGTGCTTTCTATCTTATTGCTCCACCATCGGTCCTTTTTAATTGTGTTAACTCGTTCAATGCGATGATATGTTTCTCAACCCAGTTTCTTTATGTTTTCGACGACTGGAACGGTCTGGTTGGTGTAGATAGGGTTTCTCACATCTCCATGGATGATCATCTCCTGATGATTCCACTCAAACTTCACAGCATGGTGCAGAGTTGAAGCCACTGCCTCAGCTGCATGTATCCATGGTCATCCTAACAATAGGTTATAAGTAGAAGATATATCTAGCACATGGAACTCAACATCAATCCAAGTCGGAACCATTTGTAGATTGAGGTTGATTTCTCTAATGGTGGCTCTCTGAGATCCATCAAACACCTTCACATTCATGCTTCCCATTCGTAACTTGTGCATGACTTTACCCAGTCTCTTTAGAGTGGTCATTGGGCATATGTTATGACTCGAACCTCCATCTATCAAGACCCTGGCGATGAACTTATCTTCTTGCACCGTGACGTGCAATGCCCTGTTGTGACTCAATCCTTCTGGTGGTAATTCATCTTTGTGGAAAGTGATTTTGTGGTTTTCCAATACCTATCCGATCATGTTAGCCATCTCTCCACTAGTGATGTTGGTGGGTACATAAGCCTCACTTAACACCTTCATCAGAGCATTCATGCGAGCGTCTAAGTTTTGCAGCAGTAATAAGATGGATATCTGAAGAGGAGTTTTGTTCAAGTGGTCAACAACAGAGTACTCCCTTATTTGTATCTTCTTCCAAAGATCTTCAGTGCTAGTCTCGAGAACAAGCGGCTTAGGTACAACTTCCTTACTCGTTCCTCCCAGATTCTCAGGTGTGTAAACACTGCCAGTTCTAGTCATAACTTGCACGACACATATTTCTTCCATTTTGTCTTTTCTCTTTCTTCTTGCTTCCGCAACATAAACCCACGGGACGACATCATACTGGTAAGATGGTGTGGGGGAAACCATCATAGTGAATGGTGTAGCTACCTCAACTTCAAACGATATCTGGGTTTAAAGCGCAACTGGCGTGAGGGTTACTAGAGATGTTTTAGGAGTATTTCCCTCTCGGATGAGTCCAATGGACCCTTCCTGATCCTATTCCTCATCAGTTTCTATCATATTCACTCCCTCACCTCTATGATACAGGAGAGGGTTATTGTGAACATTTGGTGCAGCTTCCTTTGCTTGTATAACCTTAGTGTCGATCAACGTCTGAATTTTGTCTTTCAACGCGCGGTATTCATCATTGGTATGACCTTTCATGCCTAAATGATAAGCACATGTTTTATTAGGGTTGATCCATTGGGAAGGATTCTCCACAGCAACAGTTGGATGGGTAATATAACAAGCAGCCTTCAGTCTCTCATACATGTCGTCTATCTATTCAACAATTGGGGTGTATTGTCTAGGAGGTCTGCGGTCAAAATTGCGATATGGATTCGGGTAGTTTTGGTGGACGAGTGGAGGTGAATGGTAATATGCAGGTTGGGCATTGTAGGTATGGTAGCTGGCAGGATATTGGTATTTCGGGGGTGAGCGTTGATATGTGGATAGAGGTTTTTGGTATGTGAGGGGAGACTTAGGGCCCTGGTTGCAAAGCTTTATTCGTGGCCTGCAATTCCTCAAAATTGGTTACCATTTCCTTCTTAATTCCTTCTTCTATTCTTTCTCCTAGATTTATGATGTCGGAGAACTTGTTTTTTTCAATAACCATCAACCTTTCGTAATACAATGGGTCTTGAGCTCTGACAAAGAACTTGTTCATTTGTTCTTCTTCAAGTGATGGCCTTACCTTTGCAGCCCCTGATCTCCAATAAGTAGCATACTCGCAGAAGGTTTCTGTCGGCTTCTTCTTGATGTTTTGAATGTAGAAAATGTCTGGCACATTTTTTGTGTTGAACTTAGATCTGTCCATGAAATCTGAGGCCATACTCACCCACCTAACCCACTTCTTTGGGTTTTGACTGATATACCAAGACAAAGTGTCTCATATAAGGCTTCGCATGAATAGTATCATGTGGAATTGTTCATTCTTATCCACCCCCACAAGCTTGTTGCAGTACGTTCTTAGATGCACCTTCGGATAACCGGTACCATCGAACATTTCAAACTTGGGAGGTTTGTAACACTCCGACAGTTCCACATCCAACTGAATACATAGGTCCTCATAGTTTAGACCTCCAATGCCTTCACCACCTTTAACACTCTAGACTCTCCACGTGAGCTTCTTAAGCTCCTGTGCCATGTTTCTAATGAGAAGATCCTTTTTAGTCGATTCGGGTATGTATAGGGTTTTCTGCGGGGCATGAGGTAAGGTTTCCACATATATCAGGTTGCTTTGATGAGTTGTCAGAACTTGGGTATATTGATGGTCGTTGGTCAAGTTTCGGGGATCAGGAGTGAGTTGTAGTGCATTTTGAGGGGTGTGATAAGTAGTGGTTTGCGAGTATTGAGTATGATGATGGTGGTGTTGTTGAGGGGTCGACACTGGTGGCGGGTTAAGGTTCTAGGGAGGTGTGGGATACTGGTGTGGTGCAGGAAGATTTGGTGGTTGATTTTGATTTTTTGTGTTTCGTGGTGGTGTTTGGTTCTGGATAGTCAGGTTTTGCTGTTTGATGTTGGGAACATTGAGAGTAAGGGAGAGGTTTGCCAAATTTCGGACCTGCTCAAGCTCGCTCTGTAGTTCAAGGATTTTCTACTCCAAACATAGGACCAACTTATTTTTCCCCAGAGTACTTCTTCCATCTGAAGTTTCCACATTTTCTGCCACAGTAGCATTGTCTTTCCTGATACTTAAATCATCCATCTTCCCATTTCCCTTGATTTTGCCTTTCGGGTCGCTTGGTGGAGGAGGAGGTGGAGGAGGAGGTGGAGGACCTGTGGATCTAGTGTGGTATGTTGATGATGCCAACATGCACAAACCAACCTTTGGGAATGGTAATAATCAAAAGAAAAAAGAAAGGAAAAGCAAAAGGTAACAAAGTTAGTAAGGTGAAAATAAAAGAATGTTTGCAGTATTTAAACATGTTTCATAAAGTCATGCAATAATTTGCGTCCTAATTTTTGGGGACCTCATTGTGTCTGATGTAGGCCTAAGCGACACACATACTTGGAGAAAATTGATGCCAACTTTGCTTCATTTCATTAATGTCAAAATAGGCCAAAATAAACATTCACTAAATCGACAATAATAAAAAAGTCGTTAATAGAATCAAGCCTTATTACATCGAAATCTAAGCTAGAAAGCAGTAAAGAACATTATCTTCTAATATACTGGGTCCCTGAAGGACCTTCTCCATGCTTGGATTTTTTGGCCCCATCAATCCGGTTTCCCAAATCGCGCATATCCAATAGTAAGTAAGCTTTTGCCAGATTACCTCCTTCATCGTCGTTCATGCCTTGACAATCCGAGAGTCTCTTTCTCATCTTCCCTTCTAGATCAATCAATCCTTGTTCCAAGTATTCCAATCTTTCTATTGACTTAGTGGCAATATCCTTCCATTCCCTTATCACCTCCATGTTCACTTTATGCTGCTCTAGATGTTTAGCTTCAGACTCGAACACCCTTTTGCGTAGACTTTTGTACTTAAACTATGCCACAACTACTTCATCTATGATCATATCCTTCATATTGACTCCTGGGCCATGATAGATAGTAGTACATTTAACCAACGTGATACCTGTCTGGCTCGATAGTTTCTCCTTCCACAATGATCTTTTTGTTCCACATATGTTGCGCCTCGAACATGAATGGAATGATGTCTCCCATGAAATCTGCTTTGTACTGGACCATGTTAGAAACCCGAGATATGACTTGTTTCCTTCCAGATTGTATAATTACCCTTATAGGATCATAAGGATAGATGCCTCGCAACCCGATCAATACCAAATGAGTAGTCCCCCTTGACCTGATGATGAACTAACTACTAGGAAACAATTCAAACATCTAATGTACCTGCTCGTCTGTCAGATTGTTGAAGAAATGCAACCAACTTACAACATTTCTAGGTTGTGCAAACCTGTTCGGAATAAAAATCATTTTCTTTGGGTGATGGTTGGATATGTATTCATTCAGTGGCCTTCGCAGAAGCTCTTGACAATACTCTCCTCTCTGAAAGTGTTCTAGCAGCTAGACTTATAGCAAAGTGTCCAAATTCCTGCTTGTACTGATCTAAAGCGCGGTATATCTCAGATAAGATCATAAGGATGATGGTATAATTTTGTCCCTCAATTCCATCAATCAAGGTCTTGGAGATCATGGCTAAGGAAGTATGAATCCTTCCTCATTTGATAGGAAATATCAACAACCCCAAGAAGTAAACCGCGAACATATAAACCCGGTGGTGCACCCAACCCAAGGAAGTAATGGCAAGTTCATCATGGTGAAGACGATACGATTTTCTATGCCCATAATACTCGTAAAGAAATTCAAAAGGGATGTATGATTTCTTTAGACAGAGCAGTTCATCATTCTTCTTAAAATGCAACATTTTCAGAAAATCGCAGGGAGTGCGATTCTATGGTACCAGTAACCTCGGACTATCCCATGGAAACTTGGCGAAGCCTCCTATTTCTTCTAAGAGAGGAGTCATTTATATATTTCCAAATCGAAAAACAACTCTTTCCTCATCCTAGAACATGGTGGCAGCCTCGATTAGCTCCCTATTTTGTCAAACAATCATGAAAGATGGCTGGTCATCAAGTGCTCTCCTCACATGATTTTTGTCACAAGGTGCAAGGTCTTTCCACCAGTCAAGTAGCAAAGGTGGGATGTTTTGGACCATACCGAACCTGGGAATTTCATGCTTTATTTTCTGCAAACAAACAAAGTTTAGCCTTTGCTCCCTCCAGATTTGACTACTTACGCAATAATGATCAACATGTTGGCACATTTTCTCCAAGTAATGCACATAATATGATAGTGTCCATTGGGATTGTGGAAATCCCGTCAGACTTTGGACAAGGTTCATCTTAGCGAGTTATTACATTAACAACGCTTCAAACTGTACTAGGTTTAGCATGATGCATGTACATTTCAAATTGGAGTAGGGTTTCTAGAGGGGTCTAGACTGGTGCTCCCAAGTGGACAACTTGAGAGGAAAAGGCACGGGACCGTAGACTGCACCGTTGATCGACTAGTCTACCGCAAATAAGCCTTCCGATTTAGAAAAGGGTGATTTCAGGAAAGTGCGGACACTCATCAAGTGCCTCTATGTTAATAATGGTCACGAGTGGAGTATGATGAGGAGAACGCTTTATGAAGAAATAATAACACATTGCCAGGTATTTCCATGATAAAAGTACGTAAAGCAATAAATAAAATGGTAAAGTGAACATAAAAATAAGAGAAAAGAAAAGGAAGACAAAAGAAAGAAGATAGTTTAGTTCATGAAAATGTGCGAGAACGTAATGAAGAAGGTAGGGAAATAGGGATGGGACAGTCATAATAAGTCAGTCTTAGAAAAAATGAAGGATATAGCAATTTAAAACAAATAAAGGAGAATAAGGGAAGGGATGTGCATGTCATAGTAGTATAAAGCAAATAAATGTGAATAAGGAAAGGGATGTGCATGTAATAGCAGTTTAAAAGAAATAAAATAAAGTAATCTACATAAGTCAAGTTTATTATGGTAAAAGCCTAAGTATCCCCACCAGAGTCGCCATGTTGTCGCGCCCCATTTTCTCGCGAAAGCGGGCTTTGACGTGTGACAACTCTTTTAAATGGAGGTATTAAAAGAGAAGAGTCGCCACCTAACAATTTTTAAGGTGCGTTAGGGCACCCGTTTGAGAATAACTCTATTTGACGAGTCAACGCCACCAAAGATCGGGTAAGTTCTTAAATTATCTCAAAGAGAAGGTGTTAGGCACTCTTCGAGGTCCACAACTGTGGGTCCCAGTCAAACTTTAGACTATGTGGATTATGTAATTAAGCTAGGTGATCAAATAAGTAGGAGGGAAATTAGAATTTGCAGTGTCTTATTAAAACATGTGGGAACCAACATAAATCTTAATAGCTACGCTCAACAAGTATGTAAAAAGAGGGGGTCCTAAGTTTTTTAGCCTAAAGGATCACCCCGTGCAACATAAATAATACTTCGCAACTCCCTTAAGGTGGGAGTTGCTCATATTATTCAGTGAGCGCAGAGTATCATCTCTTGCTACTCGATTACTATGTTAAAGTTGTTTACCTAAAGACACTCTAATTCAGTCCTAGGTCGTCCTATGCGTGCACTACTCGTCCCATGCCTATGGTCTAGGAGGCTTTGGACCTACTGTTTGGTAGTTTTAGATTCAACTTAGGTACTCAAAATGATAAAACTAGGTGACAATAAAAAAATAGAGAGAACTGCATATAATGGCAATAATTGGCTCAAGTAACCTCCACACATAATTAAGAAAGCACGCAAACAGATTTCTGGTTAGGCAGTAGACGACATTAAGACGTGTTGGGATCATTAAGTCCTATATCATGATTTCTATGTGATTGTAGATTCCAGTATTATACAAGCAATGTATAGGTAGGGTAAAACTTCGCAAGTCCTATAGGCATGATTTCTAATTTTTGGTGAGGAAATAAATGATACGAGTTACAGAGTACTAATGGTGATTTTACAAGCATGCTCCTTCGACAGATGTTAATGTCCTATAAGCATGGTTTCTAACAGTTGCATAATTAGGAAATGGGATGGCTTTAAGAGTCTAATACTAACAACTCCGAACTCATAAACAATTCTTATGCGTGCAACAACATCCTATAGGCAGGATTTCTAACAATTGACAATTAGGCTTAATTTTATAACACTTTATTCCTATAGACATGTCATCTAGGTGGGGCAGTGTAATGAAAACAGCGGAAATAGTCGATTAAAATATTAGAATCCTATGGACATGATATCTAGATGGGTAATACACTAAATTAATAGAAGCAATTGACAAATTGTTTATTTGAAGTTGTATAGACATGTTGTCTAGGTTAACAAAGCATATGGTATATATCACATAGACATGATGTCTAAATGTACATTAGTAACATAGAAATGAGTATGGTAGATAATTGGACTAACGTGCTTGAAAAGTGTACAAGTGAGGTGTGCATGATTTCTATTAGTGTGCAACATACCAAAGATAATAACAAACAAAGCATGCTGGACGAAATAACAAATATAACACACAGACCCTATATGCATGTTTTCTACCCTATCATGAAACTAGTAGAATACCCCAGGTTATTTTTTATTAATCTCCCCATCATTTGTTGTACAAATTATTGCAGACCACATTGAATGATTACAAATACAAATAAAGGACACTCCAATAACACATCTGGGCCTTTAAATATGGTTAGAACTTCATGCGAGTAGCGGGCCCAAACTCCATATGTAGATGGTATGCTCTAGACCCCCCAAATACTAATGGCAGGCCCAATATACTAGGCCCAAACAATCCCAATAATCAAGCTAATGGATACCAGATTAGCCATATAGGTAATATAACTATGCATTGGTGTAATTTAAATGCTTAATTTTTGTAACTGAAAGAACTAAAGTTTTAGCCAATATACAGGGCCATGCTAAGTTGACAAGAACCAAAAACACATACGGGGCAAGTAATTCCAGAAAAAAAAAAAGATTAACAAAGGCAAGATAAGGTACCACCAAAGCACTGCGATCATTGTTTCAAAGCAGAACCAACTCAAAGAATTGCATACGACAACCCAAGCAGAATCATAGACACGAAAAAGGTGGAATACAATCTTCCTATGAATATCCTAACAGGAAAGCCTTGCATAACAATCATATTGGTAGCATAGTTTGGAAAACCTACTTAGTTAATCATGAGATTTAACAAGATGACACTAACTGAAACACAAGATTATTAGAACTCATAGCAGGTATATAGTATGTCAACCTTAAGCTAATAAGACAAACACACATTAGGATTCATGATGGATGACGGTATCAACCTTAAGTTAATAGGATAGGTAATTATCAAGCCTAGTGCTAATTGATCATATATAGGAAGAGGTTGAACATTGAAATTGATACTAGAAAGCCATGGGCAACACTTAGCAATATAGAGTCGGGCAGATCACACGATGGAGTTACAGGAAACATGGCATGCTATTTTTAGAGATTCAGGAAGTGATGACATCAAAAATTACATAATCATTAAAGAGGATAACAAGCTACATTTGAATGATTCCATAGGTATTAGAACACATTCTGGTCATATATTGGTTTAATCACAAGAGTTCAGAAGAAGGCATGGACGTAAACTCATGTCAGACAGTAGATATAAGAATTCAGGTACAAACACACTAGGCTAAACAAGCTTAAGAGAGCCAAAATTCATTCATATTAAACACATGTTGTAGACATATCTCAGAGTTTGGAAATTTAGGCAAGTTCAAATGCTAGAAAAGATCAGAGTCACAAAATAATTTCATAGCTAATAAGGCTGCAAACAGAGATGGCATAGAAATATATTGATTCAAATTTTTTTTTAGGGGAATGAGTATTCAAAATATGAAGACAAATGAAAGAGAATGAAACTGCGAAGGCCAAGGAACTTACAAGTTAACAATTGATAAACATACAAACAAGAAGAAAAATCTCAACAACACTTCAAACATCAACAAAGAGCAGTAGAACCTAAAGTCTTAGTGTATCAGAGTTCCTAAGGGATTCAGATGAACCCCGGGAAGTGCTAGCACCAAGAAAGATCAATTAGTCGAATTCTGGTGGCCTTGGCTTTCAGCCGCCCAAGAGCCAAAGTTCAGAGCAATATAGAGTGAAGGAGTAAGAGAGTATAGTTCTTAAGGTGATTCCAGTCCGTCCAGAGGGGAAATTGGGGATGGATTATATAGTGGTGGAAATTGAACTAGCAAACATGGAAAACAATTAATCAATCACAAAAATAAGGGAAGAATATCACGTGCAATCAGTAATAGAATCGGTAAAGAAGAAAAAAATTGAAATTTCAAACCCTAGTTCGACGGAAATCAAAGATTGGCTGTGGATCTTGGTAAATCGAACACATATAACCTGGTAGGTAATGTATCCAGTCAAGAACATAACAATAATACAAAATCGAAGACGAATAGACACCTGTTGATGAGCTTCCATAAATAACTCAGTACGAAATGAGTAATGTCAATAAAACGGGAAAGAAACGCTGTGAGTGCCGAAAAAGGAAAGGAAATATGGAAGATCTCCATATTATATTGGGTACAGGATAGGATTTGGGGTGAGGCGGCTGGGGTTTAGTATGAGAGGAGAGGAGAGTGTTTAGGGGCGGCTGGGCAGAGTGAAATATGAGGATCAAGGTTGGGGGCGGGTAATTAAAAATTGAAGAATGGTTGTGGATCATTGATCATTTGAGATCAACGGCCAGGATTGGAAGAGAAGCGGGGCGAGTCGTTTAAACGGGTACTGACCGAGTTTTCTAAAGGGTAGTTTGGTCTGTGTCACGACCCAAAATCCTAAGGTAGTGATGGCGCCAGACATCAATGTCAGGCAAGCCAAATAATTAATTAATTGAAATAACTTTCCGATTTTAACATTTATGAAAACATTTCCTTCCACTTTATTACATATTAACCAAATAAAAATCTGTTAATTAAAAAACAATGGTCTGAATACTACACTTTAACAAATATAACCCAACACATCCCAGAACCCGGTGTCACAAGTACATGAGAAACTTCTAAGGATTTATACAATCATTACAAATCTTGTCCGAAATACAACCGGACAAGGAAATTTAAAACGAAATAAATACAGTACGAAGGAGACTTTGTCAGCTGCGGATCGCCTCCGGATGATGCAGCTCGCCTAAGTCTCCGAATCCTTCACATTGCTATGAAAGTACATGTGCAAAAATTGCACATCAAGTGTAGCATGAGTAGAAAAATAACGTGTACTCAGTAAGTTGCCCGCCTAACCTCAAAGAGGTAGTGATGAGAGGTCGAATTAGACACTCACTAAGGGCCAGCTACTTAATTAACAATGTAAGATGAACACGATAAGTATGTAAAGGTAGTAAAACAACATAAACATAAATATAAGGCACTGAAATCCACGTAAATACTGGAAATAAACAAACAGTCACCACTTTCTCATTATTTTTCCAAAATATCTTAAATAACAATTTCCTCTTTATTTTCCCCCAAATATCTTATCACTTCAAAAATCATGAAGAGAACATTAAACACTTTAGTATGCACATACGGGATAAGGACAACCGGCCTGAGCCATCATAATAATAATCTCTGTGCACTGTCGAGGGTCGAACGACCTGAACCATAATATTTCTTTCATTCTCGCCATGGCGTACGGTCCGCTCCCATGAGAGTAGGGGAAATAACACTCCGCTCGTGGAATGTAAATTGCGAAGCGGTCACATGCAGTCATACATAATCAACAGTCCACCCCGAATACGTCGGGAAAACAAGTAACCAAATAAATCACAAATTTCTCTTTTAAAAACCCACAAAATAGTATTTAAACCCTTTTTTTCGAAATTCACTTGCCGAGTTTTATATAACTTTTAATAACACAACTTTATTCGGAAATACAATTGCTCGCAAGGAAAATAAATTCTCTTTTTAGATCATTTAGAAAATAAACTCTGATGTTTTAGACTTCAATACCACACAAAAAGATAGGTTACTTTGTGTGGTACCCAATTTTCGAGTGTTGTCTCAGTAAAAGAACCTGGTTCTTCTTGGTGTTCCAACTACTACTGTTGCGGAATAATAAAAAGCAGTAAAGTAAAAACATAGAGATTTTTACGTGGAAAACACCTGGCTTAAAGGTGAAAAAACCACGACCTACTCCTTAGTAGGATTTGCTAAACTCTTCACTAAAAACTCTGAGCCAAACGAACTTACAAAATAAATTCTTTTGTAATCCTAGGACTAACTCTAATCCCTTTGTAGTAACTAGCCCCTAGCTAATTTCTACACACCTCAAGTTAACTCTAACTTGACAATACGTACCTATTACAATTGCTTCTATGAAAGCTGAAAGATACAATATGAAAAACTCATACTACAATCAACTAGACTCAATAAACAATCAAATGGAACTGATTCTTCTAGTTGAATTGTAGCCTTTGCATCACACAATGATTCTGCTAGCAAAAATAACTCTGGGAATTTTGCTTACAGACTTTGATTCACTTCAGCTTTGTACGTCTCAAATTCCAGCAGAAATACATCAAGTATTTATAGAGTCAGTCGTTGAGCTTGTCTTCCAATTCCAGTTTAACCCTACCTGGGTGAACCAATTCTAATCAAACTCAACTTCCTTTGTTTTGTTACTTTCCTTGGTGAATTCGTCTTCAATTAATCAGATCAGTTTGCAACCTTTTTGCATTAGGAGACAATCTCTTGGTTCATTGATATGTCATATTCAAAACATCTCCTAAGCATATACGGTTCATGTGCCAGCTAGATAGTTCAACATATATGCTCTGACGGACCTGGTTCAACTGGTCAACCTTTTGTCAATCTTCAAAACTATGCAGTGACATGGGTCAACAAATTCCCTCTTTTTGATGATGACAAACTCTATGCTTATTCCTGTATACACTTCAAAGAACTTTGTATGGTTTTAAGCATTAATCATAGAGAATCCAGGTTCATTAGGTTATAAATATCACTTTAACCTTTAAAAATATTTTTGAAAAGTTCAGCACAAACTTACTTCCCCCTTTTGGCATCATCGAAAATTTTGCAAAATGATATACTTACCAGTTTTATTAATTATTACTCATGGCCATTGAGGCAACTACAAGTGCAAAACATGATTAATCAACACTAGAAACCAATAAATGTTAGCTAACTCGGAAATTGAGACAAGTCAATAACTAAAAGTAAAATTCATTGATAAGTAACGATAATCAACCACCACATAGAAAAACAAAAACAACCAACCATGAGCAAAAAAAAAAAAAAAANGAGACATCATCTGTTGAAGAACACCCTCGTTCTTTTCTTTCTCTTTTGCTAATTCAGCTCTAAGAGCATCCCGCTCTTCTTCAACCTCAATCACACGAGACTTCAAGCGAAGGATCTCCATATCCTTAATCTCGTTTTCTTGCACCAACGTTCTAACTTTGCTGTTGACTGGTTGCTTCCCCGATGAACCAGGTTCATCCACAGGAACATTGACATTGTAGTCACACGTAAGCAAAGTTTCCTTCCTAAAGTAATCTTTGGCCGTAGCCATCTCAGCCTTCTTTACTGCAACCCCAAAATGTGCAAGCACTGCTGTCAGTGTCACACCTCCTTTTTCCGACTACCCTGCAGATTGATGAAAGGGTAGTAAGGGAGTTTTTCCAATTAAAGTGACATTATTCGGTTTGAGATTTATTTTAGTTTTCAGAGTCGCCACCCGGATTTTTACGGTGCTCCGGGACATCGTTTTATTTTAAAATCCCAAACCAAGGAAATTTAGACTCTGTTTTAAGTTGTCTGCACACCAGAAATCCGAGTAAGGAATTCTGTTAACCCGGGAGAAGGTGTTAGGCACTCCCAAATTCCGTGGTTCTAGCACGGTCGCTTAACTATTAATATTTGGCCTAAATTATCTGATTATTTACATATTTTAGCCTATTGTGCATTTAGCCTTTTTTCTTTTTAACCGTTTTTAGTATTTATGGATTTATTTTGAAACAAGTCACGATGAGGTGCACTTGTTAGTTTTTTGGACACATTATAACTACGCCACATGAAATGCACCCGCAATTACAACATGTGATTTTTTATTATAATTTGAAGTTGAAAACGGGGACATGAGTTGTCGCACCCGAGTGTAGATTACGTAGTCAAGACTATGGTCATGACGGNTCCCGAGTGTAGATTATGTCGTCAAGACTATGGTCATGACGGTTTTATACTGCCTACTTAAGGCGGTATTCGATTATTCCATATGTTTTCTACTTGAAGGAGCATTTTGGTTTTAAGATCAATTAGGAAGTTTATAGATTTAATCTTAAACAAATCACGATGGCGTGCATTTGTTATTTTTGAGCACACGACAAACACGTCACATGAAATGCACCCGTGCTTTCTATGTGTGTTTTTATTAATTGTTTAGAGTTGGGGGTCGGGGGCATGAGTTGCCTCTCCCGAGTGTAGGTTATGGTAATTCGAAAGGATACTTGATATTTTACCAAATTTCAAACTAAAGGTATCTTTCTACCTAGGGGGAGGGGTTACCTAAAAATGAAATTCATTAGTCTAAAAGACAACATATTTCGGGCTATGGCCATATTTTAGCCCCAATTAATCACTTTAGGCCATCCTAGTTTGGCTATTTTTTGTAAGAAGACTACCAGCTAGGAAAATCCAATTCTAAATCAAATCTTAAAGATCTTCTCTTTCTAGTTTGGTAAATGATAGAAAGTGTGTTAATCACGGGTAGATATACATACACCTATAAGAATTATAGACACATAAATGCATTATTTACTGGTCTCGCTTCAAATTGGTAAGCTAAAATTACTTTATTTTTTATGGAACTTTGTAATTTCTGACGAAGAACATAGCACAGACAGTTTTACTAATTATAAATTAACAGATCTTGTCAATTTTTAGATAGCCTAATCACATGCTTCAAGGTTCAGAAGTGTTCACACATCGATTTCAGCAAACTTAACAGGATATGACATGAACAGAACATAATCTACTAAATCCACTGACATTGGAACAACTGAATTTTGAAATAACCACTTCTAAAAATCCAAATGTTTTACGAAAGGCTTCATGTGGACTAATTAGAATACCAACTCCCTTTTTTTTCGATTAAACACCTATTTTTATCTTTGAAATACTTTTAGAGAAAAAACAGATTCAAAGTTCCAGGAAAGTCGCCTCACAATTTAGTTTGAGCAGTATCAGTTGAAAGGCAAAAAAAAAAATGAATGTACAGTCCAGTCCCTTAAATTACAAGATTCCAAAGTGCATAAATGAACAATTACAGTTTTCCTGAAGCGAAAATACAACTTCTGTAAAATACGCTTTTATGAATATCAAAGCAAATGGAAAATCCTAAATAGCTGCTCCATAGATGGATTCTTCATACTGTACATTTGCAGCCTTCTTTTTGCAATTTGTAGAACATACAACTAATTAAGTGTTAATCACTCACCAGACCAAACATGACCATGAAAGGAGGTCAAGTTTAGACCTGATAATGCTATGGTAAGCTACACTAACAAAGCAAAGTTATTTATGCATTCTCATGGGGTAAACCTGACCATGAATGAGTCAGATTTTGATCCCATAATTTCATCATTAACCTAAGTCTAAATCCGTATGGAGACCTGCTTACTGAGTCTTTTCAATGAACAAAGAACACAAATAAAAGCACCTTTTATCATTAATCTAAGATTATAAGTCCAACACTTTACTATTTGGACAGTGTTGAGGATATATCTTTGAGCATTATCAACAGATGAATCTAATCATAAAAAAGGTTAGATTCACTCCTCAATGACGCTCTTAGAAGAACAAAGCATATTCAGACCTTTTCTGGGCTAAATCTGGCCATAAAAAGGGTCAGATTCAGCTCCATAGATCTCATCTTTTGTTCCTCGTGACAATTATACTATAATTTTGACTTTTTAGGCTTTTATAGAGACATAATCTGATCATTTTAAGAGATTCAGATTCCTTACTCTAGGAGGCCTTTTGACTACTTGTTTTATGCCCTAGCAGAGGCAACTTCATGGACATGCTACTGTTTATGCACCATTGTGGGGTGAATTTGACCATTGGAAGGTCAAACTCATCTACCCTAGTGCTAATACTAACCTACCTAGAGACTTTCTTGTTGAATCTCTTTATTGACCAAAGAGACTCAATTGAAAGCATATTTTCTGCACATTTATAGAGAGAACCTGACCATAGAGGAGGTCAGATTCTACACCATAGTGCAGCTATTTCACTAATGGACTGACATGAGACTGATGTCCCATGATACTCAATGCATTTTTAACCAACTTGAAATCAAAACAGAATAATCTTAAGGATTTAGATATTACAACATATATTCAGATTACTTAACATCTTATCACTTAAATATTACTTCAAATCCATATACCAAAAAAAGGGAAGAAGATCCAGCCTTGACATAATGAGAGAAAAGAAATAACAAGAATCAAACATTCAGCATCAAACTAACAACAGATTCTGAGTATAACAACTTCATTTAAGTTCATTGTTACATACCTCTTTTGGAAGAAAAATAACCAAGATTCTGACCAAATAAAGGTCAGGTAGACGATAAAAGCTAAGGAGAGACAGATTCAGCAGCAATATAAGTAGCACAAAACAGAAACCCAGCAACAACCCAAACCAGAGGAATTTCAGAAGAGTCAGAAGCAAAACCAAAGCAGAGCACCAACTGAGAAGACCCCAGAAAGAAAAAAAAATCCAAGAGTTCTTGAAAAAGAAAATCTCCTCCTACTGATTTGTTTTGGACCTTTTGAATAAAGAAACTGTTCTGATTTTTGTTTCTAGTGTTCAGTAAAGTAAAAACAGTTTTAAAGTGTAGAATGGATTTTCAGAGTGTCCAAAAATCCAAAACAGAAAATCCTTCTCCCTCCTTTTCTAAAGGGAAGGGGGTCTTTTTTATAGACTATTTGGGAATGAGGTATCCTATGGTATATTCCCATTTCTGAAGCTGAAATAGTACATAGGGCAGCTGTCACCCTTATCCTTTGGGACAACTGCCCCTATTCTAGAACTATCTTACCCATTAAAGACTCCCTTACCCCTTAGAAGCTGACTTTCTTCATAGATGATTCCTCATGTACCCTTTTGAAGCCCATATATTTACCATTAGGTAACCAGGGTTACTTACTTGGGTTATTATTTAACTATGGTTAACTGACACTATTTATGCTCTTTAGGTGACAACTAGTTGTTCTTTAACTAAGGTTGAGTTAATTAATGAAAGGTTAATTAATTAAATGCCTAGAGTTAGTTTCATACTACTTACTTAGGTTTAAATCAATTAATTAAGGTAAGCCAATTAGTTTTGACTTCTTAAATTAAGTTAACTGATTTAGTTTAATTAAGACAACTCACTTACCTAAAATCAGAAACATAACTAATTATCAGGCCTAGGTTAAATGATTTGTTTGAGTTAATTAGTATTAAATTAATTACCTTAGGCAGATCTTTGGACTAAGTTAGTTGTTTAAGATACTATTAGACTAGGTTAAATCATGACCAAATATTGTTTTAGAACTGGGTTTTTAGCCTAATTGGTTTATTAATTTTCTAATTATCAACTGACTTATTTTTTTTTTTTAGGATGTTGGTTGATTTGTTTAGACTTAGTCAGTGATCTTGTATTAAAGTGTTTAAGTTTTTCACTTGAGCCTAGGGGGAATTAGCTTGTTTAAGTTACTTGAATAATACAATCTAAACTAAGATTCGCCATTTAACCCATGATTAACTGGAGGTTAACACCCAATTGAGACTAATAACAGAGGCAGCAAAAATCAAAGTTAAAACAAACGACGACCTCAAACAAAACATGAACAAAACAACTAATAGGGGTTGTTTTTACTAACAAAACATTTTAAACTATGAATTCAGGGATTTAATCGATTAGTTGTTCATGCTCGTTTATTGACAGAATTTAACAAGATGAAAATGTCCAGAAATTAGCAGAGAAAGGAAATAAAAACTTAGTGCTAATCTTGGTCATACAAATTATTAGACTTGAACAGTTAAATCATACAACAATGGTGATAAAAAAAAACTAAACTAAATGCATTTGGGACCTTAAACTAAAAAATGAAAAACACGAACAGATCAAAGAAGAAGAAAAAGAAATCAAAGGAAGACAGTGAATAACTATGGCCTATTTATGCTATCGATCAAGAAACAACAGAAATGAAGTGGAGGATACCAGTTTGACGGTTTTGGACGAACTACGGCGACTAGCCGGAGTTTGGCCGGACTACGGCGACCTCCAAAAGTTACCCTTACTCATATGAATCGACGGCTCTCGTCGAGAACTATCGACGGCTCTCGTCGAGAACTATCGACTCATGTAAGTTTGAGTCACAGAGTCGCTTGGGATCATCTTCAGCATGTTCTAGGGTTTTGACTGTTTCCTAGATCTGGAATTACTCTTAACTGGATGGTTATTTGGGGAAATTGATAGTGGGAGGTGATTGTGGGAAGGGTGAGGATCATCTGGTGCGAGTTTTGGGTTGTTTGGAGAAGCTCCGCCGCNGAAAGCTGGCCAACTAATTTGCTTTTCCCTGTACAAGTATTCCATCAAAGTAAGATCCATATAATTTTCCATGTGCCTTATTTCTTGTCTAGGTAGTAGGAACTTAATGACAAACTCAAAGAGTAGCTTGTGTTCGGACTTCATCTCACTCTTGTAAACCGGCTTGGGTTCAATCTCCTTCTCACTATCACTAAAGAACCTGGTGATGTTGATTGCTGAGGCCATCCCATCTAGACAAGGCTATCTCTGCCTTGTATAGTCCTCATAGCCCTCAGTTGGTATGTTAAGAATAATACCCAGTTCTTTGACATCAAAGGAAACCTCAATTCCTTTGACCATAGACATGACCCTGCCTTCCTTGACACTTGCATTCCCCATAAACTCTATCAACTCAGCTCTTGTCAGCCTGCCTTCCATGCGAAGGACCAGGTCCTTCCAGCCTTGTACCTCTAGAGTTTCCATTAGATACTGCATACCAGGCTCCTCTAAATCATTCACCAGCTTACCCTTTAAAATTGTTCTTTTTCCAAACATGGTAACTCTGTCAGTCACCACTCCAATTTCCTTCTCCTCTTCTCCACTCTAATCTGCATCATCATCATAAACAACTTTCACACTCTTTGGCTTGGCCCTGGTCTTTTTAACAGATTTTGTTGGTGCGACAGACATCATAGCTGACTTCTTTGAAGAAGCCTTAGCCTTTGAGGGTTTTGGTGTCTCAACCACACCTGGAGCAGGTTGCTCCTCCTGTTGGACCAGGTCCAACCCAGTCTCTTCAACTTCAATAGCCTCAACAGGCTCTCCAATTTTTGCTTTTCCTTTTGCTGCGCTCTTCTTCTTGCTCTCCTTCAAAGCCTTTTCTAATTTTTCTTCTTCTTCTCTCACAGTGCTACGTGTAGCTCTAACTTTTGGAGCAGAAACATTAGCAACTTCAGAAATTTTCCTTTTCTTTGAAGAAACTGGGTGAGTTGCCTTCTTGGGTTTCTGACTCCTTCTTCTTCTCTTAGGGTTATAAGACTCCCCCAGTTTTCTCAACCTTTCCGCCAATGTTTCTTCCCCTGATGAACCCGGTTCATCTGTAGCTTTCTTCATACTTGCAAGACCTGTTACAGCTTCCTGTACTATGATTCCCCCTAAATCAGTGACTTCTTCTCCTATAGTTTCATGAATGGGGCCACATATAACCAGCATGGCACCATCCTACCTAGATCACCTCACATCTTCTTCTCCCTCTCTCTCAAAAGTTCTTTTCGCCCACCTTTATTTCTTCTAGGTATTTCGACATCAACAACAAACCCTACCAACACAAATCTTTTATCAGCAGAAGTACATTCAGAATCGATTTCAAGATTACCTTTTTCAGAACTAGTTGAACCAGGTGCTTCTTCCTCATTAGCAGATTTGAAGGACTCATTGGATGAATCTGACTTAGTACCTTTGTCTACTTTAATAAGGTCCTCCAAGAATTTTTCCCTAGCCCCAAAAGAAACAGATTTCCAGGCAAGAACTTTAACACGACGATTCTTGGGGGCAGGAGTAGGGTTTGGAGTGAGTTCAAGAATGGGTGTGTTTTCAGGGGATGATGGAATTTCTGGTGATTCGGAGCTGTAAACAGATGAAGAATTGGAGACAGATTCAGAATGTCCTCCATCGTAATCACGGTTAAGTGAGGAATTAGACGAAGAAGCTGATGGAGGTGAAAATATTTTTAAATTTTTTTTTTTGTTGAGAGGAAAGAACGAGTTTTGCAAGTTTTGGGTAGTGTAATATGAGTTAAAGTTGGTTTGAAGGAAGATTTATGAAGAGAGGAGTAATGATTACCTTTTATAACATATGGCCATTAATTTTACAACGGATAAAAATTTATTCAAGTGGAAGTCTAATGATTGTAGGAGTGTCATTGATTTGACGGTTAAGAGTTCCATATTTCTAGGCTAATTGAGTGTTGATGTGAATCCTTGGAATGGGTTCATTTATGGATTGCTTAGTAATGAACCAATTATAGATAGACTCCTGCTCATGTGTGACTGTAATTGAATTACTATATGGAGAAGAGTACGTACCTTGTCAGTCAGATGTATTAGCATAGATGAACCAGGTTCATCCTGTTTGAAATATTTAAATTGCCTCAATTTACAAAGATAGATAAACATTATTAGTATCTAGGGAATCATATTAATACATTGCATAAGAGTATGGCAATAAAGACATTATGCTGAGCAATTATTAATCTGATTAAGTACCTAATTAAAATTTTCTAGCCAAAAATTCATTCAAAATTTTTTTTCTTTCGCTTTAATCAGGTGATCTTAATCATCCCTAATTCCAGCCTGTTTCTCTCAAAATTCTCCCTACTAAGTGTTTTAGTGAATATATCAGCAATTTGATGATCAGTAGCACAAAATTCGATTGAGATCATTCCTTTTTCATAGTTATCCCTTAGGAAATGGTGTCTAACATCTATGTGCTTAGTCTTTTTGTGATGAACCGGGTTCTTCGTCATACTAATAGCACTAGTGTTATCACAAAATATAGGAATGCATCCCACATCAATACCAAAGTCCATGAGTTGTTATTTGATCCACAATAACTGGGCACAACATGAGGCTGCAGCCACATATTCAGCCTCAGCAGTAGACAAGGCTACTGAATTTTGTTTCTTGGTTGCCCAAGACACAAGGCATGAACCCAAAAAGTGAGCCATACCTGAAGTACTTTTCCTGTCAACCAGGAATCCGGCATAATCGGCATCAACATATCCTATAAGGTCGAAATTACTACCTTTAGGATACCAAAGGCATAAATCAGTGGTGCCTTTCAAATATCTCAAAATTCTCTTTACTGCAGTGAGGTGGGACTCCTTTGGATTTGCCTGAAACCTAGCATACAATCCCACGCTGAACACAATATCAGGTTTGCTGGCAGTTAGATACAATAGAGACCCAACCATCCCTCTATAAATCTTCTGATCAACAGATGAACCAGGTTCATCCACATCCAATTTTGTAGCTGTGGCTATGTGAGTGTCTATTTCTTTTGGGTGTTCCATTTTAAACTTCTTAAGAAATTCTTTCACATACTTTTGTTGGTGGATCATTGTTCCATTTGGATTTTGCTTAATTTGCAAGCCTAAGAAAAAGTTTAGCTCACCCATCATACTCATCTCAAACTCACTTCCCATTAGCATAGTAAATTCTTTGCTCAATTTTTCAGAAGTCGCCCCAAATATGATATGATCCACATATATTTGTACAACCAGGAGATCCTTACCCTTTTCCCTTAAGAACAATGTACTATCAGTTTTACCTCGTTTGTACCCATGTTCTAGCAAGAATTTTGATAATCGTTCGTACCAAGCTCTTAGAGACCATGTAGAGCCTTGTCGAGTTTGTATACGTGGTCAGGTGACTCCTTGCTTTCAAAACCTGGAGGCTGCTTGACAAATACATCTTCCTTCAGATAGCCATTTAGAAAGGCACTCTTAACATCCATCTGATGAAGAGTGAATTCCATGTGTGCAGCAAATACTACAAGAAGTCTGATTGCCTCCAGTCTTGCCACAGGGGCAAAGGTCTCATCATAGTCAATTCCTTCTTCTTGACTATATCCTTGAACAACTAATCTTGCCTTATTCCCTGTAATAGTTCCATCCTCATCGAGCTTGTTCCTGAAGACCCACTTGGTGCCAATTACAGATATATCCAATGGTCTGGGTACCAAGTGCCATACTTGACTTCTTTCAAACTGATTCGGATCTTCTTGCATGGTATTTACCCAATCAGCATTTTGTAGGGCTTCTCCAATATTCTTTGGTTCGATCATGGATAGAAAGGCATCAAATGCACAGATTTTTCAAGGATGATCTTGTCTTCATTCCAGATGCCAAATCTGTTATGATGTTCTCAAGAGGGTGAGAACTCTGATATCTGTGTGGATTAAGTACCGGTTGTTCATTCCTAGATGATTCCATGATGTCTTGTTGCTATAGAGCAGGGTCAGGGCCACGTTGCATATGTTGAGTTCCCCCTGTCATGAAGTTTACGGTAGTTGAACCTGGTCCATAACTTATTCCACCTTTCATGCTTGCTTCAGTGTGATCACTGCTTCTTACCAGTCCAAGCTCCTCATCTTCAGGTTCCTGTCTCTCAGCAAGAATGTTAGTTTCATCAAAGACAACATGTATACTTTCTTCTACACACATAGTTATTTTATTATACACTTTATAGGCTTTACTATGTGATGAATATCCCAAGAATACTCCCTCATCACTTCTGGGGTGAAATTTTCCTAGGGAATCTTTGCCATTATTGTGTACAAAACACTTGCNTGCTCTAGTCATGCATCTATTGATTGTGTAACAAGCAGTATTTATTGCTTCAGCCAAGAAGCTATGAGGTAGTTTGCTAGATAGGAGCATGGTTCTTACCATGTCTTCAAGAGTTCTGTTTTTCCTTTCAACAACCCCATTTTTTTGTGGGGTTTTAGGAGCAGAAAAGTTATGATTAACACCATGTTCATCACAAAACTCAGCAAACTTAGTATTCTCAAATTCAGTACCATGGTGAGATCTTATTGNAAATCATCAACTAGCACATTCACATATCTCTTACCACCTCTACTCAAAGTTCTCATAGGACCACATAGATCCATATGAACCAGTTCCAACGTCCTGGTGATATTGACCATTTTTTTACTTTTGAAAGAGGACCTTACTTTCTTCCCCCTGGCACATGCCTCACAAACTTTTTCTTGCTTGAACTTAATGTTAGGAAGTTCTACCACTAAGTCCTTAGAGACTAGTTTGTTAAGCTGAGTTAGACTTGCATGACCAAGTCGTTTGTGCCACAGGAGGGCATCGTCCAACACACTTAGACAAGTGAGTTCATTTTCAGACAGTGTGGACAAGTCTATGACATAGATGTTATTCATTCTTTTTCCCTGCAAAACAATCTTGTCAGTAAGCAGGTTAATCACAAAACCTTTTGGGGAAGTAAAAGAAACCAGGTTACCTCTGTCACATAGTTTGATACACTGATCAGACTATATTTCAATCCATCTATTACCTACCTTACCAACCCCAATGATTTCACCTTTCTTTCTATTTCCAAAGAAGACATTCCTCCTTTGAGACTTTCAAGTGAAAGTAACTTTTCCATGTTCCCAGTCATATGCTTTGAGCAGCCACTATCCAAGTACCAAATCTGGCTGCCTCCTCTCACTTAAATCTGAAAGGAGTCAAAGGTTAGTGTTAAGAACCCAAACTAGTTTGGGTCCTTTTCTATGAGAGAATGGATGAATCAAATTTTTCCTGGCCCAATTTGGTAGCCAGGTTTCCTTTTTATAAACCTCTCATTTCTTCGACTGGCCTACTCTTTTGCAGTACACTCATATTTGTAGTGCCCAGTCTTACCACAATGGGTGCAGATTTTATTCTCAGGAAGAGTGAGATACTTGTTTTTGGGATCCCACTTGGGCAATTGACTTCCAAAGCCAATCCCTCTCCTGTTGCTACTATGATTCTCTTGAAGCCATATCAGGGCATCAGAGGATTTATTCCATTTACAAGTTCGATCTAATTCATGTTTGACTTTGCCAAGTTCTTCAATAAGAGTTCTTATATGTTCATCCTTGGCATACATCTTATCTTTTAGTTTTCCCATGTTTTCTTCTAACATGATATGAGAATAATCAACAACCTTCTTACTGGATCCTAGTTTTAGCTTTAAGTTTTCAGATTTTAGTTCTAGAATCTCAGTTTCAAGTGGATGAACCTGGTTCAACAAGTCAGTGTTTTTCTTTTCAAATTCACTGACTCTGATTTCCAGGTTCATGCACTTTGCATTTAGCATTGCACGTTCTTTAGATAGTTGATCATTCTCTTTGTTTGTTTCCTCAGAATCATCTATGAAATCAAGTAGCAAATCAGAGAGTTTTTCCTTAGATAGGAACTTTACTTTGTTTTTAAGATGAGAGATACTTACCTCTGGTTCTTCATGTGATTCCTTGTTAGATTCTCCAATTTCCATGAGCGCCTGATCTTTAGTCTCCCCATCTTCTGATTCTTCATCTGAACTTTCCCCCCAAGTAGCAACCATAGACTTTGTTGTGTTTGTCTTGGGTTGAACCTGTTCCTTCCTCCTGTTCCTTCTCTCATATCTTTCCTTTTTCCACTCTACTTCCCACTGAGGACAATTTTTAATGAGATGGTCAGTCTTAC